>CAJVPI010000069.1:0-61629 GCA_910592345.1 Paraglomus brasilianum
TATAGCGTTTTGTGCTGTCGCGGAAAAAACGCAACATTTTGTTTCCTAATGCAGTGTAGCGCCGTTGCGGATTTTCGCAACGCTGTTATTACTAAATAAATGCTTTTTGTGAAACTGAACTAAAATTAGTGTTGATCATGGGGTTGTTTGACTGCGGGGGAAGATTTTACCATGTGACTCACTTATCTGATTCATCAGATCGTAACATTAGGGAGATATAAAATGGAAATAAACATGATATATTTGAGCGTTGTTTACAACCCTGATTTTTTATTTAATATACTATGTGTGCATCCATGGCGTAATGATGCCATCTCTTGCACGTTTGTCAATAAAGAGTATTCTATCCATTGTATATAGGCATCATACAGAGTCTTTGTATTTTCCACGATTCCATAATGAATGAATTCAATGACTTGTTTCCTGTAGTTCAATCAAATGGTCTTGGTGTTATACATTCATAACAAAATGCATTTATTATCGATGTGTACACGTCAGACATAATCCACACCCATCCCGTTCATTTATTAGATAATATTTTTTCACTTGCATAGTACGTAAATCCAATACCAATGGAACCCAAACATTGTTGATAAGAATATCGGGATGCTCATCACATAACTAGTGGAATAATAAGCCATTAATTATACAAATAATTCAATAAACACAATGCATAATTGAATGATTTAGTCACCTTATCATAATATGAATCATCTGTCTCATCTGTTATCTCAATTCAACAGCTTGCATCAGTTAGAATATAATAAATAATACCTCATCATCAATACAATCACGTGGAATCCATTCCAAATAGACACATGTAATTGATATTTCTTAATAAACTCATCGAGTTGCTAGTCCATCCATCGGATAATTGTTTATGCATCACACAAGAAGAGTATTCCACATGCGGAGCAAAATTCATATCGAGAGTAACAGTGGCAATAATGGCAAAAGCGTCTATTAGCAACCATGTAAAATAGTTGTTATCATGTTCAGTAAATCCTTCTATCAGTCTATTGCGATTCTTAAGCCAAGCGGAATATCTTCCGAACCGATTAACCTCGCTATTGTACTCGTGAGTATATTCTGGCAAACTCACTCACAAGTGTCGGTGTACATTCTTCGCTACTTCCAAGGAACACCAGTATTATCTTGCCATACTGATCGTAATAGACATGTTAATTTGAGTTGGCTTTATTATGTTGGTTAATGAGGATTGAACCAAGTTGTCAAGTGCTGGATTATAATTAAAGTCTGGAACTAACGACATAGTTTGAGTAACCGTTTTTCAAGTACAAAATTCTCGAGAGAAGCATTCCTTGTGTTACATCGTTATCCGCCTCTTTATCACCTAATTTACGTTTGCATTCAGAAGAGATAATGCAGCAATGTTATTAACATAGTTAAACGTGGAAAATAATATTTCGACCGCCAAATTAACAAATAGTAGTCTGCTGAAGCAGCAATTAAGCATACAATTTTTATGGCTGACAATGGACATACGTTTTGCTTGTATTGATTTAAAAATATGTGTTTTTCTTTCCGTTACTTTGACGACACGAAGAATTGGCACGAACTAAAAGCAAATTGAGTGTTGTTTCTTGGCTACCAACTACAACTATTCGTTTAAAGGTTGTCTCAGAATTATCGAATATCGGTTAGTGGTATACATCAGTTAATGGATTGGTTTTAGCGCATGAATGTTTGTTGATTGGTAAGTGATCACATTATTGCATTATGATTCGAAACTTTAGATCATGATGTCGCTCACATTCTTTCTTAAATTAATAATATTATTAATTTTTATCGAATTTATGAAGTTGCGTACTAACCGTTTTAATGTAGTGAAACACGCAGGCCTCGTACATATCCTAGCTTTATTGCTGAATCCATACCTCGGTTTCGGTATGACACAATTTGTCAATCCGAATTGCGTGCAATTGAATGAATACTAGCAATCAATTTCTAACAACACGTGATGCAGATCAAAAGCATCAACTTCATTTATATGTCAATTTGTATGATTGGCAAAAGAAGTTAGAACATGTCCGAGAATGGGATAATAACAAGGTTAGATGCAGGATCACGAGGCATGAATGGAAATTTATAAATAGCGGTGTGACTTTGCCACTGACTTTTAAAAATGTCATCTCCGAAAGCACGCATCAATCAGATAACCAGCCACTTGACCAATGACAGCCAACCTCGGCTTGACGGACTAGTGTGCATTATTACAGGAGCCGGATCTGAAATAGGAATTGGGTACGTGAGAAGGAATAGTCAAGTCATGCGTTTGCAGAACATCTTGATCATTTAATCAAATTAAACACAATGTAGTCGGGCAACTGCATGGATTTTTGCGAAACATGGTAACGGAACATTGCTAAATTACAAACCTAACGATTTTATCGTCTCTTTTTTTAATGCCTGCTTCTCACCGTCTCTAACATTCGATAGGGCCCAAAGCAATCTACGTCACGGATTGCCAATACGATCTTCTTCCCTCTCTTGCCAAAGATATTCAAGCAAAATACCCATCCGTTACGGTAATCCCTAAAAAAGTAGACGCGACCAGCGAAGCAGATGTGAGTGGAGTGGTCAAAGATGCGATCGATGCGTTTGGACGGTTGGATGTTTTCTTTGCCAATGCTGGTAAGGAGACGTAACAAATTTCGGTTGGAGATTAGTTTAAATATTACAGAAATCTTACTCCTTGTTAAATTGTTATTCGTATTGTAGGATCGGGCAGCGTGTCTTCATTTGTTGATGGTGACGCATCTGCTTGTATGAATATCATGAGAGTAAGCATTCATTTGTTATGCATTTAAAGCACGTTTCTATATAAATGATTATATTTTCCTGATTGCCATGTTTTTGTAACAGGTCAATTCACTAAGGTAATGTAGACGGTCAATTATTTAATAATCTGCTCGAATCATTATCTAAATATCCATCTTCCATGACTTTTAAAATTCAATAAGCGTCTTTCTCGCCATCAAATTCGCGTCCGGGGCAATGAAAATTACTGGCGGCAAAGGTGGCAAAGAGAAATCTTCCGGATCTATAATTGCCACTGCTTCCGGTCTGTATATAAGAATTTTATGGGCTATTGTGTGCTGTGAATATGGGTACCGAAATCGTTGAAAGCGTGCGACTCTTGGCATGAGAAGGATGCAGTAACATTAAATATTAATGTATGGGACATTATCGCAGCTTGTTGATTAAGCACGCATAGAAAATGTCCAGTTCAATGACGAAGCATTTACTGTTGGAAAGCTGAAATCTATTAATTATAGTGAGGGCTTGCGATCAGTCAAAGAGCAAACGAACGAACCAATGCCTCGCCACGGGTGTTCTCGCGAAAACTTAAACCAACCTCTATCAGTACTTTCAAAAAATTAATTGTTCGGTTACCCATATCTCACAATTACACCTCGTGCTCATATTGCGTGCGGCTTTGGCTAATACTGCTAAACATTTCCCTCTACTTTAGTGGCCGGAATACGATCCGGTGCTGGCGGAGCTGGTTATTCTGCTGCTAAAGCTGCGTAAGTCAAAACGTACTTGATTTCTTTAAAATATACGACGAGATTAACTCATTAATGTGTATTATAGAGCTGTAAATTTTGTTCAGACTGGTGCGTGTCACTTGGCTGGCACAAATATTCGTGTCAATGCTGTTTGTCCTGTACGTATTTTTCTTTGCACTGTATTTCGATATTACCAATTGTACATCCAAATGATTACTCACTTGCCTTCGATAGGGTTTGATCGAGACAAATATGACAAAGATAGTCTTTGACTCGGCTCGTGCAAGACAAACGGTTGACAGAATTGGTCAGTTGAATCCTTTGCAACGCTTTGGCAATCCCGAGGAGGTGAGAATCTGTCAAATTCTAAACACGGTTTTTGAGACTATTATAAACATGTCATTTGTGGAATATCTAGGTTGCAAACGTGGTGGCGTTCCTTGCAAGTAACGAGAGTTCATACGTGAATGGTCAAGCATTGGCGATTGATGGCGGATTATCAGCCTCCCTGCCGGTTCGTCCGGGAAAATGGATAATGTAACAGTATCTGTTCATATCCATCATCCGGAATCTGTTGACTATCTGAAGAATAAATATGGAATTTTGTCTCACAAATTATCCCGAGTCATCCGTCAATATTGTTTACTTTAGTTAATATTTATTACAGAATGCTAAAAAAAAAAAAAAGAACACATGCTGAGAACAATGCCAATGTGAACTTTCAATTATATTGATCAAAAGCAAAAAATTCTAGTTATAACCAGGTCTAAATATCTTGCTTATTTCCATTTGCTCCCTTGAATGTACTATGTCATCCGCCTCTGTCATTCGCATCTCTTTCCTCACGCCTCCCTGTCCACTTCAACGTGTACATACATATTTATATCTCCAATCGTCTCATTATTACATCTTCAAAAAAAAACAACAAACTAACTAAACAAACCTAAAAATAAGCCTATGTACCACCCTTTCATTTCTAACCAATCTAGTCTCGAAACGAAAGTTTTTGATCAATTTATTGTTGCGAAAGCTTAAGCAACATACTGGAAGGTGTCCTTCTGCCCCTCCATACGCTCTATGTACTCTTTCTCCAGCAATATGTCAATACATTTCTTGATATCTGGAACCTTTGGTTTAAATCTATTCGACAATTGGGCGATAACTTCTTGTACAAGAGTTACATGTTTGAGTTGTTTACGAGTCTTCATGATCCGCACAATTGCCGCCTGAAATTAAGAAAGAGAGAAAAACAGTGAGTTTGCGTGTGTTGGGGAGAATAACATATTATTAACAAGTTACTAACCTGCATCAATAATTTCCTGTCTTCTTCAACTGTCTTGTGTGTGTCCTCCACTTCAATCTTCTGTTCCGATTTCACCGGTAGATTCAACTGAATACGAACTTTCTTGCTAATATTATCAAAACAATTGAGAATGTTAAAACACGGATTTGGGCTACCTAAATAACCCACTTTGCAATGAATTGGAAATCATTGTTTGGCTCAACCCATATAAACTCTTCTCTCCCTTCTTCCTGATCAAAAGGCGCACGACTACACTGACCTCTTAAAGTCCGAGTTCAATGAATATTTGGACCCACCAGCATCAGATATTTGTAATAATACTTTTGCTTTCAATAGAATTCCAAGCTGTCCATTTAATACATCTGGTGTCAATCCGGTACTGTTAGAGAGCTCTTCAAACGTGTATGATGTTTCTTTGTTATATTGTAAGAGAATACCCATTTGGAACGTTGACACCTGTGAAAAGGTATATCCATCGTATATATTAGTCAGACAGGTTCATTGTTACATTCTGATACATATTTCTGCTGGTATCGTACCTGGAATGTGTATCCTGTTTTTGTTGCCTTCAAATAATTAGTCTTCAATTCACCCTTTGAGAGATGGAATAACCAGTTCAGCTTTCTCCCAGAATGTTTGTTCTGATAAAATAGTTGAAATCTCTGGAATGTTTTCTCAACCTTTAGTATACACAATAAAGGAAGAGGATAGAAATAATTTAGTATCAGCTAATATCGTCTCGAATGAGCACAAACAGATATCCACCTCTTCAGGAATTTCAAACTTTGTAGAAGATGGTTGAAGAGGCCATGAGGCTGTTCCGAGTACTAAGACAGAGAAGTCGACTGTTCGGGTGAAAAGTATAACAGATTAGAAAATTTGTTCTTGTAGTGATTTATGTAGTTCAGTGAGGTGGGAAACGTACTGCCTGATAAATCTCCTGTCTCCTGTGTGCGTTCCTTGAATTGGTCATTGAGATCCTTGCTAAGACCCATATCTGTAAACATACGCTGTAGTTTCGAGGTGTATTCAAACCCACATGCTTCCTGAGACGTCGAGAGTAGTTTATAAATAATCTTATAAATATCTGGAATTTACGTCTGTTGACTTGTTCACTTACTTTTAACTTGGAAATCATACTGGATTCAGCATCCTCGGATGCGGATGTGCCATTTACAAGTCGTTTTGCTAACATCTTAGAGTAGAATTTTTGAAATACATCCTTGTCTTCAACGTACTTGAAAACTGTCATCTATATCAGAGTCGAGTAGGCGAACAAGTAATTAGTTTCGGATAGTAATGTTAACCATTAGACTTGCGCTGACAATAAATTCTCCACTTACGATACTATTTAGTACTTCCTCCAGATCATTCTCCTCAGGGTTCTTGGCACTCTTTCGAAGCAATGCGTCACAGAACCGCGCAAGCAGTTCCGGTGATTTAGACGTTGATGTCATACATACTTTGTTACGATTTACAAATTCACGACATGCCTAAGTTAATAATTAGCAAATATAAATAGAGTAATATCTGAGTAAAAACAAGACAAATTTAACTAATCGGCGTATTGGTGCATATTATCGATATGCCCAGAATGTACCTTGTCCAATGAAGCAACAAATCCGGCCTCTCCTCTAAAGGCGCTCTGCACCATTTCAGCATATTTTTTATGAACTTCTAACAGAGCATCAACATACGTTTTGGGTTCCTATTAACAATTTAACAAAAAGAATACGGTTAAAACCATATTCATTGATACACTTATCTCTTTTCCCCCTTATTGATACTTTACCATAGGTTCGCTCTCTCCTGCAACTTTCTCAATAGCACTAAGTCCAGCCCTGCGCACATGCTTCTCAAATCGCTCGCGTAATGGATTTAACCCATCTGGAATGCGTGAAAGAAGAGAATACATTCTATGCAAATCTACAGAAAACAACCGGAATTAGGATACATTCTGACTTTTCGTTCTTGTTTCTGTAATAGTAGTAGTGGGAAAAAATGTACCGTCTAATTTATCCATATTGAGTAAATTTTGGAATTCTTCCCACATAATGTCCGTATGTTCCTTTACCAGCACAGTCTCGCAAGTACTAATAAGCTACAAAGTAACAAATCATATCGAATATGTTATTGCTAATCGAAAACATGAACGTTAAACCATATAAATATAAGATATAATAACATACTGGTTTCTCGGTGTTTGGATGCAGATATGAGTTAATACGGCTTTCCTCTTCGGACAGCCTTGATTCTGCCTTCTTCATGTAGTCTGTGACGCTATTCTTGCTGACAAAATCTTCCGATTCTGCCTTGTAATATATTTTCGTGGCTTCGACAAATAATGCCTCGAAATGTTCCCTGTATACTTCTAGTGACGACTTGTTGGTGTCGTTATCTTCAAGTCCAAGAGAAACTAATAAGAGACAAAAAGATTGGTTATTCGAGGCAATCGACTAATGAAAACTTGGGCGCTGACTTATCCCCAAATGTCTTGAACCAAACGTGTTATTATTGACTTCTTACCAAAAGACTCGACAACTGATTTTATTAACTTGGTTTCAACTGTCTCCCCGTTCCTTTGCCTCTCAATTAACTTTAATACAGCTGTCATAACATTACGTTGAACGTGTTTGAACATATTTTCACGCCAACTGACAAGAGTGAGCTACAAATGTTACGATTTAGATAGAGTTGATAATAATTACTGATATCGAATACTCATTTGTGAAAAATAATTGTTTGATAGTTACCGTGTAGACATCGTATACTGTGTTGCGTCCCTCATCGATTTCACGTCTCACCCAATGACGATTAAGATATCGGAAAACATGGTTTACATATGTCGAGGCAGTTGTATATTTTTCCCATTGCTTTGTATAATACTGTAATAAATTCTCGTCCATATATTGTTCAGAGTCCTGTATTCAAGATCCACTCTTGTCAGCACCGATACATAGAATAAATTTACTATTTTCATGCTATGCTTGGAAAAGCTATCATCACGCTCAACAATCCCGAGCAATAAATTTATAGCTACTCCATCACAGCATTCTCAATTGCAATAACCATCCGAATTTGATTTACCAACTAACCCTCCTTATTTTGTCCAGATGTCTTTTAAGATAATCTTGAAGCCGATTATACAGATCGCTTCCCATTAAACTCGCACCTAGTTATCCAAATAGCATACATTCTAGAGAATAAGTACTCATCAATCCTTTTGCGTAAGGTCTACAGGATTAATTCCAATAAACATACCTCGATTCTGGCCTAGACCCGAGCCTCCAGTGTTTGAGAGCGGTTCGGAAGCAAATCCTTGATTCATCCGACTACTCGTGCAGTAATTATAAATGCCACTTGAGGTTTCGAATGACGAATGATAATAGTTAAGGAATAAGCGGTAACTTTGAAGAGAGAGGGGGGGGGGAAACAATAAAGAGCTATTATCCAAGGGGAGAAACTCAACAGTAGGTATGTATACGATCTAGCGGCAGGCACTTGGACAGCAAACCGCTGCTTCACTGATCGTACGCATCTCACCGACAGCCATTCAATTTCCACAAAGGGAGACGATTACACCAGACTATTGCAGTCTCGTCTTTCTCTTCCGCTATTCTCGACACTCCAAGCACACGTCGATTCAACCTGATACATGTTTACGTTGTTCCCCGTTCAAATTCTTTAAGAAAAAGGATACGTGTACAATTCCATATATTTTTTATAGCTCAATCCTTGGTCCAACTTGTTCATAACCAGGTCTATTCCTTCCTCCAAAAACCTCCAGGTAGCCTCCAGGTCCGTCGATGCTGGAAAATTGCTTCCGTTCGTTGACATCATTATGTAAAGTATTAAGAAAGGATTTAAGGGTCAAGGTTATCTGACAAAGTCAAAAAAAGAACAAGGTGCGGGTCGATAATGGGTGCAGGATGGAGGATTTATTTTGATTTGCGACCTTTTTTGCTGCGTAAATTGGAATTAACGGAGATTTAACACATGACATAAGGAGAAAGTTTTGATAAAGCTAGCTGTCACAAAGTTTATTTAATTGATTGAGGGCCAAACGAAAATAAAAGTAAAGAGCAGCGAATTTGAGTTTCAAGAAATGACAAGACAATCGATCGGTTCAAATTCACGGCTTTTCACATTCACGCTAAAGTTTTGTGCTTCTAAATAATGGATAATTAGAATAGGAACTAGTGCGTCTCACAAATGCTTCTCTGTCAGAAACAAAGCAGGTAGACTGCAGATGGATCACAGACATTGAAAGAGATGTTTTCTCAACTAGTCATTCTGCAAAGGTTTTGTAATTGATTCCAGAATATTATTATCGATTTCGATCTAACCTTACCTACATTTTTTGGGCTCGAGTTGTGCTTATTAAACAATGGATAGTTTCGTGACTGTCGCATTACGTAATCACATTCTAGTGATGTATCACATCAATCATGAGAAATGTGAGAGGGCATGCCCAAAGTGGATCTCGTATATTTCGATTGACGTTGTCAATATGAAGTTTGTTTGGTAGCAAAGTCACTTAATAACCCTCGTATGTTTAATCACACATTATTCTAACCTATTAGTAAGTAAGATGCTATATTCTGTAACGTTACCTATTCAGGAGCTTGTACAATGACAACTTTACTTTAAGCATAAAGGATAGGGCAAACATTTACTCTATCCGCGCTGCCTGTATTTCTACTGTAGATTTATATGGGGCTTATAAAAATAATGGTAATGTTATAGCTAATTATAAGTTTAGCAACTTGTCCTTTTTTATCCCCTATTTATATTGACTGCACTTAAATTAGAAATTGTCTATTTTATCATGATTATCTTCTATTTATAAAATAAAAATTTCCCTATTGAACAAAAAAATTATGGTTTGCAAATAAGCTTTTACTTGACTCATAAATAAAAAACGCATTTGTTTACAATTATGTATAGTTCATTACCTTCAATTGAGCGTGCAAATTAGAGTTACTTTTCGTTTACCATTTTTACAAAATTCTCTAAATTATTGTAAGATTCAAACTAATGCAATTGAGTGGCCATCCAATAAAAATGTGTAATTTATTATAAAAATAGCTTTGCCCTGTTACAAGATAATGCTCATCTACCAATTTCTTTTTTCTTCTGTTAGTTTTGTAGTAATTCTCGCTAATTTAGCCTTAACTAGATGTTCCTTGTATTTTTCGGTAAATCTTTCCTTTTTGCGAGCATTATACATATCACATAAATTCGTTATTGGACTCATAATAAGGCGCTAGTTTGGTGCCATGACTTGCGGAATGCGTCATGTTTTGACAATTTCAACGTGCTATTCTTTCAAGACCTGCAATAAAATCACGATAGACTGGTTTGTAACTCGTTTCGTTGGCAAAAGTGTAAGCATTGAGTAATGCATTAACATTTCTACCGGGGCTTGGTAATTCCACGAACTTCAGCATAATTTTCGAGAAAATTCTTTACAGCTGTAGCACGTCATACAATTCGTTGCCGATTAATCCCTAACATAAATGAAATACGTCTTCTGACAAAGTAATGTATTGCAATCTCAGTAGTTTATTAGTACGCGTTTTCTTTTTAAACATCGGCTGGTACTTACTTCTCCACCATCCATTGCCTTCAGTGGGCCATTAAAATATATCTTGTTTGGATCTAGAGAGAGCTTGAAACTCCACGGCACACTTTTCTCTCGAAATCTTTTTTGAGCAACTACAATCACAATCTATTTATAAGAAACGTATTGCATCTTCATATTCGGTAAAATTATTGCAATTATTATTATTCTTCTTCATATACACTTAATTCTATATGTACAGTCCCCGAAAAGTAATGGCGGGGAGCTTTTTTCTGAAATAATATGAACAGGCATAATATAGTAATAACTATACAAAACATCTAATATTTGTAATTGTAAGTTTGTATTTCTAAAAGGTATAAATAGGCAGAGAGAACGACCAAGTTTGACATGCTTTTTGCATCAGTCTTGATGACTTGAAAATAACAAATAAATAATTTCTAACTCTTATTCTTGAAATAAACCAACTATCGGTAAATGAATTCTAATCACCCGTTTTGATAAAATAAACATTATCGACCTTGCATGTTAAAATCGACGACGATCAACTTCGGTTAACTTATTGCAAGCGATCCAATGCTGGAAACGATCAGTTAGAATGAAAGGATAATAAATGCAATATCGTTCTTAAGTCTCCTGAAGCGACTATCGTGAAGGAGCTTAATGTTATAAACATAACGATATGGAAGCTGGTTCTACAATAAGACTTCCGCTACGATAATGAATGAAATAAAGCTTTATAACGGGCGTACTAGTTCGATGGACAATAATTGTTTGTTAAGAAAGATCATGTTTAAGAATAAAGTAAAAGCATTCGTAATTGAGTACGTTCGCTAAGAATAAGAGTTAATGATGTTGTGTCAATATTATTACTGGGGGCGAGTTTTCCGTCGGCTTGTAACGTAGTGGTCTCACTATGTATCCCTTCGTGGCGAACATTTAATTCCTTGGCCAACACGAAGGCTACCGATAGTGTTAAGTGAAAGAGAATATTATTATCTCTAGTGTATGTATCGCTGCTAATAAACATAAAAGTAATGGTTGGATAACTATAATAATAATAATTCACTGTGTCAGAGTTATGCTTCTCTGCGCTTAAAAGGAACAGAATATTCGTCTAGACATGTGGTTATCGTGGCGAGTTATGATTGTAGATGGCTATTACGAAAGTAATTCGTATAATCGTTAATCACAATGCCCAATCATGAAGCGATACTGAAAAAACCCTCAGGTATTATAGCCTATCGCGTTCACACACTGGCTGGTGCGCTAAGAGCCTAAAAGCCTTGTTTTTCGAATGTCGATTGTTATTATAATTTAGTCAGATCGACACAACGACTGCCAATATGCTTTTTATATCAATGTTATTTAATGACTACTAAAATATCTCTAATGTTTAAAATGACTTATTCCAAAGGAAAAGTTACTATTAACAAATTTTTATGAATTCAATTCTTCATGAGTCTTTAATTAGTCCTCCCCCTTAACTTTATTATGCCAAGGTATTATTTGCTCAAAAAATTAAGGATTTCTCCCCACTTATTAACTTCCTCTTCCCGGATCCTTGTCAATATTACTTTTGGCATTTTTCTGCATCCGTCAACCGTTTCTTGCCTCCAACAACTCTTGTTTCGAGTCTTCAACAATTACCATTTTTGTTTGTTTATAAGAAGTGTCGCGCTCAATATAGCGCTGATCAGTGGCTTAATCAATAACGTATCTATTGTTTCCGTTGTATGCAGTGTGACCAATGATAGTTGATGCGCAAAAATTCGCGTTTACTTCACAACGCAATAAATATATCGTTAAAACGGTACATTGTTTAAAATAACAAAATGAATCTGTCAATAGCAATCTACAAAAATGCTTACATTCACAAGCAAATTCTTTTGTGACTATTAATGGCCTTGGTGGAAACTTTGACGTTAAATTATTTTCGTATATTTTCTTCTACCTTTTTTATTTAATTTTGAATTTGATGCCCAATTAATATTGTACTTGTTCCCCTTATTTGATCTGCATCACTAACTGTATGGGCACACAATATTCTAATTAGTATTGGAGAATTTGAAGCACTCTGCCTGCAGAATATTAATACACTGAATTCTTTCTTTACATAGTCCACTATCTGCTATATTAATATAGAGAAACCACTTGAGTTTACAAGGCAAGCAGTGGCACTGATAATTAAAATAAAGAAAAGAGCTGCTGCTATACAAAAAAGCATATTTTGGAATTCATGCCTTAATATTAATTTCTGTGTGGATAAATCACCGACTGTGACCGGTTTATTTGTAATTAAATAGTCACGTCATAAATTTGAATGCAGCATTAGATTTTAAGTTTGTTAATTAATAGTAAGTGGATCAAAGTATGTTACATTACGCATAAAAAGAGAAGACAGAACAGTGGGCTCCTCTATTAGATGACAACCTAAACATTTTGTCAGAAATGGAGACCCAGTTCTAGTTCCAAGAATTTCTATTTAAGCTATAATATAAAGAATCTTTTTCTTCAGCGTCAAATTACAGGAGATTATTAAGTCATTAAAATAATCTTTCGGGAGGCGTTCATTCACCGACTGGTCAATTCTTAAATATTAAAACATCGTATAAACATTAGTATTAGATATTATTTACAAAGATTGATCCAAGCCTTTGTCATATACAAGTGACTTTGGTTATAACGACAATCGGGCAATTAAAAAAAATACATGTTGTTGCGCGTAAAACAAGAATTCATACGGTTTTAATCATCGTGACAACATGTTACTAATAGACTTTCTTGGGGGCACTGCCCACAATACTTCGCTTAATTAGTATCACAAATAATGTAGAAACAACTTTTATATAAAGTCGTTGTCTATAAATTATATTACTATTTTTCTAAAAATCTTAAGAGAATTTTGTATATAGCGTGATTGCACATTAACTTTATTGTTGTTTAGTATATTTGGTTATAATAAACGACAATATAATAATTGTTGGCAAAATAATTGTTGGTGAATGTACTGTCGATGAAATGATTGTCGCTGAAATGAACCGCACTCGTTAGCCCATCTTATCGAGTAATTTTAACTACCAGTTTATCTTATGACAGACTATATAGTTAATATGATTTCCAACTGACCGCTTTTCAATTGTGGAAGCATTCCAATGTGTTGTTAGGATTAAGTGTAGTAGTCAAGTAATATTAAATTTAATGCTTGCTTGTTGAATCAAATTTATAAAGGCAAAGTGAGTTATCTTGTCAACAATTATAAATACCTCAATGATCTAAAAGTATTGATTTCCTCCTATATTTACTATCAGTGCTAAGAAATTCTCTTACATTTACGCGTATTTTATAAAGTATTCGGCCACGTTCCCCGCCGCGGTAGTAAAAGCGTCATTATTTTCGTGTTAGAGTTGACACCTCTGCTTAGTCCTTGTCAGTACAATCACTGGAAAGTAATCAATCCTCATCCTATAGAGTGAATGGCAGTGACCCAACAGGTGATAACGTAAAAAAATATGTTATTGTTTGTATATAGAGTATTTTTCTACATAGAGTAAATAATACTGTACAATTGCCAATTTGTGCTGTGACTGTTGAGACTTTGTGCGGTCAATAACATAATGAAATTTATACTAGTGAGCTAACCCAACTCCATTCTTCAATAGAGCAAATGACAGTCCTCTGATACTAAATAACAATGAAAAAAATAAATTATTGACCTACTATGTCAGGCTCTTTAGATTTTAGACTAGTTTCTGAGTGATGCTAGAAGGCTATTATAAGAATTAAATAATTGGGCCCGCGGACTGAAAAGCCAAATTTAAATTACTGTGCTCAAAACATTCAGGAAAAAAAATCATCTAATTGTAACCAAACCAACCCTTTGCAACATAAACATAAAGATACTACTTCAGTGATCTTATTTCCAAAATGCACATAAATTATATTTAAGGATTTATGCAAACATGCAGGACAATTCTATATGGTCATGACAACTTCTCTTATAGTTTCAGCTTCTATGTTTTATGCTTCTTACCTGGGCACATGCATTATTCTTATAGAATAGTAAAGCTAAACGACTTACTAATGATAAAGTTACTATGATAGAGTTACAAGTTGTTATAATGACAGATATGTACATCTTCTAACATATTGAAATTTTGGGAAAATAAAATATGCCAGAAAGTTTTGGTTTTTTCTTTCGAGCAGCTTATTGTATAGGTTGATTACAACAAAAATCTAATGCACTAGCACATACTATTATGTAGATGCAATTTTCATTATCTATTTAGATAGAAACTTATCAACATTTAGGACAATAACAAATTGGCTTGAAAACGTGATTATAATTTATAGGGTTATCATCACCATGCACCAATCCTTTGATTACATGGACCCTGTTTAGTTTCAACGCAAATTATCTATCATTCCAGTTAATAGAGAAGGTGATATATGTAGAATGACGTAATTTAACCTTGTAAATCCTCTACTAGAAATACCCAATTGATAATTCTGGCCAGCAAAGATTTCAGCTGTATCTTTGACACTGCAAGTTGCAACTCTATTTAAGTCTTAGACAATTTAGCTATATAATCAAATAGTAATAGGCCATATTGCGACGGCAGTAGAAGTAAATTTGGCTGATGACACTATAATGTAAAGCAGTAATTTTATTCCATTGAGAGCATATGATAAATGTACACAGTTCATCTTTGTGATTCGAGTTTTAGCTTTCAGCAAATGGTTTGCTCCCGGCAGAAACTCTTGTGGTAGAATTCCGACTTTAACCAATGCAGATATCATGACATGTCTCTCAAAGCCTACTCCCCTCCTTCCCCCAAAAAAGATAGGCCCTATTGTTGATACGATCAAGTGAAACGAACAAACAGACCCCCCCCCTCCACGTTTATTAAAACCTATTTCGTAAGAGACCCAACTAGATTTCAGACTTACAAAACAATAACATTGCCATTCGCCATAATAATAATGAGGGAATATAGGTAATATACATAAATGACAAGTATCCCATGCAGTTGCGCCATATGTAAGATTATGTTTACGACAAAAACTCACACCGTTATTATTACTTAATGTCCCAGTCCTCCAAATGCGTCGAATAGTACAAATCGAACGTGGAAGAGGAGATCATCAACTTTGATCTACAGTTCCCGTCCCGACTTTTGAATTTATTATGGTAAATACCTTGGGTATATTTACCTTAACTAGTCAAATTTAATTTTGTATAAACAAAACGCAAATGTTATGACCAATAAAGTTACACATTAGAAGTGTATATTCTTGGGTTTTTAGACCATGGAAAGCTTCCGTTTGTCCCCTGTCGATCCTTATTATTACACAGTATAATACTTTAGACCCCCAAAAATTTCCGCCGATGTGTCAAGTTTGATTGATCTACAAATTAATATGCGCCGATTACTTATTATTATATTTCATGGGTGTGGGTTAAACTCTCATTGAATAATTAGTAATTGTTCAGGTTATCTAATATTGTTTATGTTTGGCCCTCGTGCAAAGTTTAATGAAAAAAGGGGTGGGGACGATTTAATAAACAATGTTGGTTTAGATACGTTTGTTGTTTCAGACGAACAATCGAAATGCTCGAGAAACTGAAACTTTTGAGCTGCTGGGGGGGATGATACTAATGCCCGCATAATATTAATAGATACTAGCTGCACAACGTAATAATTATGTAAAATGAGAACATCTGCTTGTTCTTGTATGACAGAGTTCGCATGTATGTTTGTATATTGGAAAACGTATTAGCCATATTACTAATTAAGTTGTTATTAAAATGTACGCTCAGCCACAGCATTTAATATAGATTAATTAGTTATTTAGACCCGAATTGGGAAAGTGTCAATCAGGTGATGGTAGGAAGTGAATGCACTTTAATGTGTCATTGCTTTATTACATTACAGATCCAGTTCGCTTAATAAGAGTTTTCAATACGAAAACATTTATGTGTGTTAGTTTGTATTCAGTTGTCTACGTTTTGACGACCAATGACACAAAGAAGATAAATAAAGATCAGTGTTTCCTTGTTGATAATGACCGAGCCGCTGGGCCCTATGACTTGCGGAAATGACTGCCTTTTGGCTGTGTGACTTTTTTCTTTCCCTTCGTTTTCCGACCATATGTTTCCATCTTTCTGCATTATTGGCTTATGGCCAGAATAGGCTAACAAGCGTAAACAATACTGCCCGTGCGCAGGTCGAATAAAGAAGGCCAATTCGACAATAACGGTAAACTGATATCTATGTGTGACAATCAACGGTCTTTGTCATATTTTGCTGTTGACGAAGAGATGCAAGCATGTATAACAGATCGAATATTCTTAACAGGTAGTTAGAATGACAAAATTTCGCTACAAGACAATAGCTATCGATAATCGGTATTCATTGCGTAACACCGGTCGTATTTTGCGCAACCTCCAAGGTTGAATTATGTATGCTAATAAAAGAATGTAGACCTTATTTGCAGATGCAGAAGATTACACAATGTCTTTAATATTACCAAATTTGCCTTAAGATTAATACTTCATTGTGATTCTTTGTATCACAAAATCCCTTGACATACTAAATACTATGTAAGTTAATTAAAGAGTCAAACCAGATTTAGGTAAATTAAGTACCGACCTAGTGGATATAATGTAGGGACATTGATCTGTAATCCTACTCCGCGGAAGTTAATATTTCCGACTGCGGTAATGTACACGACAGACTATGAATGGTAAATAAACAAACGTATGATATTGTCAATCCGCAGTAATCATCCCTAGCCGTCTATCCTAGTATTGTTCGGAAGAGATGGCGTAACTAAAAGTTGCGTAACTATTCGCAAGAATCATGGCTAGAAAAAGCTAGTCTGGTCTGGCAAATGATAATCGTAAAAGCGGCAATTATGCCTCTTATATTCGGCATCACTACTAGGATGATTATAATGCTTGAATTTCAAAATCTACATGTTGTAACATAACCACTACATGACGGCACGGCAGTAACGGAATGCAGTCGTATTATCTCAAACGCCTCATTCGTAGTACTGATAATAATGTTTGCCAAAAGATTGTTCGGCAATGTAGGTGGGAATTGATAATCACGAATATCTAAATGACTATCGAAAGGAGAAACACCAACGTGTTAAACAAAGGACAAGAACAAAGAAGACTGGACCAGTCAAGGTTGGACCACAAACGTTGTCCTGCGAGAATATGAAAAAAATAGAGGTCGAAAACTGTACAAGGGAATATGAAATGCAACTTTTGATAACCCCCGTAATAAAATATTGATTCCGATTCCAACTCTATCGCGAATATGCAAATATTGTCCACACGTCAGAAACTTATTAAATTTAAGGTTACGTAAAACCCGACAGAATGATTTATTTTAATTTCTGATTAGTTAGCATCGATCACATTTCGTAATACCCACATTTTTAAAAATTAACCAAATCCAAGTTATGATTCGCCACTTGATCATTTGCCTCTGCATGCCTATCTTTTTCTTTTTTTCTTTTTTTCTTTAATTAATATTCTGCCTTTTACCTACCAATTTTCTTTGTTATCAGTCTCATCTGAGATGTGAACGCCCCGTTGAAGATCTGCAGTTAAATGAGAAGAATTCTATTTATAGTAATAGTAAGATATGCATTATGCAAATCCGGAATGGCGTCATGCAAATCCTCGAGTAAGAACGCCCCATGTTCCAACCCACACAACCCGACTCATCAACTAAACTGTCTAACCAACCGGCTGACTGTGTAAAGAATCCGGCATCAAAAAACCCCACTTGGTATGTTTTCCCACGCTATTAAGACAGCAGCACTTTGCTCTTATCTCGATTGCTAGGGACAGCACATGCATACACTTTCCAAGTTTGTCATAATCTTATTCTCTATATATCTAATTTGTATGACTTCCCTCCCGCCTTCCCCTTTACAAACGCAGTATAGCGTATGATCGATCGACAGTCGATAATTAAAAAGAGAAGGAAAAAAAAAAACAAAAAAAAAAAAAAAAAACTCCCTTGCCCCGATTTCTGAACTTGGCAATTAAATTAACGGGGCGCAAATATTATTAATAGAAAAAAAAAACGCCTTTTTTATTTCTTAACCGGTTACCAAGTATGTAACTGTGGTACTCCCGCCAAGGATTTACATATGGACTTTTCCGATATTTATCAATGTTGAAGATCTGCATTATTTGGGCAAATAAGTAATATGGTTATCTATCTCCGTTATCCAGGTATTGACCAGTACTGAGTGGTTCCCTCACTCATCCTCTTGTCCATTCTTATTCTCATTCTCGTTCACTCACTCGCCCTCTCTCACAGCTTCCCTTTCACCAGTGCTTTTTACTTTTCACATGCCTATCATGGTAAAAGTGCTTTGTTGTTGCTTTGTTAAAAAAAAAAAAGTCAGGGATTTTGTATGATCGTTACACAATCCTTCTACATCAATATGGTCATTCTCTCGTACCCTTTCTTTTGTAAGCCACATGTCTTTCAGATGAAAATGCGGCTGCTAGTTTACATAATCTGGAAGTTTCTAGATATGGGATAGAATATGTAATACGAAGAAGGGAAGCGGAGTACGCTCTGAAACGAGTCGATTGGTAATTTGTGTGTGTGAATGTTAAAATATTATGGTATTTATCTGCCGAATCTTTGCGAGCTTGGTTTATTTGGCAGTCGATTATCTGACAAAAGGGGGGTGGTGGAAATCTTGACTAAACAAATGGGTGAAGTACAGTATGAACATTATGAATCAAGTTTAGTGTTGAATCAGGTTTAGCCGCTGATTATCTAATTTGTACTAGTATCGATGTACGGAAAATACTGTATCAAAGCATCCGATATGCACCCCGTACCTATTATTTTCTTCACTCATTTATTAAACGATATAATCTTGTAAATTGGTTTATTTATTTTTCCCACATACTCGGATAGATCCAACTTAAACCTTAATCCCAGTGTGCAACATACTTTTTTTTTTCCTCGCTTCGACTGAAAACTTTAAATCTAACCGAAGAGAGCATTGGTGGAGGTACCCGGCTAGAAATAATCATAATTAGTGTTTGGGGATCGTGATTAGTGCTGAGAATAATGGTGTTTGTTGTATAACGCAATATCTTTTGCAAACAACGCCCCGTAAATTAAGCTATACTTTTTCCTTCTCCTTGCCACAGGTAGATACTTAATTAGGTACGCTTTTGTTTTCAGACGTCCTACTGGTGCTGGTCAAAACTTTCCGTATTGCAAGGAAAGCAATGTAAAAGTTATTCCGGAAACACATTATCAGAGACATGGGATGAAAAGCAAGTAATTATCGACCCAGCTTGTCATTAATTATTGAATGAAGCCTTATTTGTTTGACTGGCTCAAAAACGATTATTACAACTTCACCTGTTGTCTTTACACGTGCAAGACTGTCTCGAAAGAGTGAGCTTGTAGCAATGTTTTCGCGGACAATTTCGTCAAGAGTTGACGATTCGTCCAATCACAATTCATTTGCAACAATTAATTATGCATGTATGTGCAAAACCCATGTATATTTAAAATATACATATGCTAATTTTTTGAAAATGTCGCAATCAAAATAATAATGTTTTCGTTCATTCATGCAAGCAGCACCCTTTTTTTTTTCCAGATAAATAATGCTGTGCAACGATGTTAGAGGGAGCGAAGATAAAGCGATACGATTGTTATTGCTGAGACTGCATTCTACTGGTCGTGTTGATGAGAAAGCGAGAGGCTAGAGCATTAACAAAGGGAATGTTCACCAAATAAAGCGTTTGTGTATACGTGTATGGGTGTTGTACATTACATTGTTGCATTTGTGTTTGTATAATTGTTTTTATAATGCGAAGGTCTAACCTCGTGACAACACAATCAGGGGCTATCCAAGATTTGGAAGTTTGGCTGGTTGATCTCATGACAAGCGTAGCATACCGTAGTCTTCTTCTTTTTCTTCTATTCTCTTGTCTTCTTTTTGGCAAAAAAAGGGTGTTGAATGAATGAAAGGTTACAAAGAGTTGGACTTGTAAACAAGCCATTGCTGCTCAATAATAGAGTTTAAAACCGAATTTAATCCCATTTACTATAATATGTATAATTAAAGTAATTGGGGAGGGGGGGGACATAAACAGGTTGACATCAAGTTTCTGCACGTAACTGCTCTTTTTCTATTGGACGGTCGATGTAACCAAAATAAGTTTTTGGCAAATAAAAAACTTAAAACCGTAGAAGGCGAATGGAATGGGAGTGAGAACTGGGTCAGTGACACATGATAACAATTAGCTCAAAGAAAGGGCCGTATATATGTATCATTCAGCCATAAACCTGCAAGCAGCTCAAGAGGTCCACCTTAGTTGCGTCTAATAAAGGGCACGAAATCAGCCATAAACCTGTATATACAAGCCCCGCCTGGTTTCTGATGACTAACAATTGCTATTAATAACTATTGTTAAAGATAGTTTGCCCAATGATATTCATTCGTTATGGGTTACAGTGTTGTCGCATTGTAAAGCGGCCGGCATTCAACCGTTAAACGCTCAAATTTTGTTATCTGATCTTTTAGTAAACGCCGAATATCAAATCAATAACTGATACATCAAACAATACATTTATTGCCATTCATTACGCTGTTCATTTAGGTCATTGTCCATTCATTAAATCTCCATTCATTGCGATGAAATCGATGACTTGAATGGGCGATAACTGAATGGTCGGGTGTGTGGCGATGATTTGAATGCAGGCGATGACTGAAAAATGACTGAATGGAACTCTTTTGATTTTATATTTCCTCAAACCTCGAACTTTATTTATTTAATTTATTTGAACATCATAATTTCTTTTTGTTTCTTTTTGTTTTAAAATTTTTTTTTTACAGTTTTGCAATAATCATTTTCCTCAAGCAAAATTAGATTCTGTTGTTGTAAAAAAGATAAAAAGTAGCACACATATTAACAATTAAAAAAAAAAGGGTTGCCGGTATTAGTAACAAATAGAAGAGAGAAGAAAGAAAAGATAAACCAGAATCGGAGTGTCATATGTCCCTCCTTTTCCTAGCTTTCTCCTCAGCACAACCCCCCATCCACTCGTCCCATACGCGGCTAGTTGGAATAAACAAGTTTCATTTGTACATGAAAAGATGGTTGTTAGTAAAGAAAGGAAAGTAAACGTAAAATAACGATCCGAAATTTCGGGGATGAAAAAGTTATAATACAAAGAAGGAATGAAATTCGAAGGGAAAATTTATAATACAAGATTATATATAATAATACGGAAAAGAGAACAATTCAAATAAAACGTAAGATAATGGTATAAAGGGATATAATCGGAAGATGATGGATATGAAAGGGGGTTAAAAAGGTGTGATATATATTACACTGGGTTTTATCCGTTTGTTTAGTCATATTTCATAACTTTTTTTCGCACAATTCGAGAAACTCTTTTGCATATCAGGAACCGACTTGAAAGAGTCGGTTAAATAAAAAGTATTGTTCTTGTTGTAATGTAATTTGCAATTCGTTGTAATTCGTTGTTGTTGTTGTTGTTGTTGTTGTTGTTATTATTATTGTAGTTGTTGTATTTTCCTCGTTTGTAAATAGCTGTTGATTTTTTTTCCTCTGCTTCTTTGTGGCATGTTATAAAAATTTGCTTAAAGGGGAGATTTCGTTGTTCATGAAATGTAAAGAAAGAAAGCTCTGCGTTCTTTCTATAGGGCAGTATAAATAAAATTTAAAGTTTGGTCCGTCCCATTAAAAAAAGGGGGGTTTATAATTAGGGTGAGTAACTATCCCCTTGATATTGAGCCGACTCCCTTAGAAAAAGGGGAGCGGCGATTTCTCAGCGCACATTTTTTGGGGATTAACAGACTAGCAAAATAGACATTTTTGCACAGTCGGAAAACAAAGGGTATAGTACTCTGTCATATAATGCAATATAGATATCCAATCGATAGAGCTTTGATAAATTGTCCATATGAAAAACTTCTTGGTATTGTGCGAAAAAAGTTCATAGCTTAAATTTTCTCTTTTCCGATTCGAGTAAGTAGAATAAAGGAATATAAACTCAATGTTTGCTGTTCAATTGATATACGGATGGTGATGGTGATGATAATATGTCGTAAATAGATGTTGTTTGTGTTGTGTATGGTAGTAAAGTTTTCCCTTCAAGTGAAACCAGCCATCCCCCACAACGTGACCCCTCTCCGTCTCCTAAATATGCAGTTTGTGTTCGCCAAAGGTGCCCTTGTTAATCTCCAAAGACTCGTTATCAGCCAATGGTGGTGCTTGTCTAATATCGATTGGGGCACTCGTAGAATAATAGTAGTTGCCATCATCGTATAAATCTTTGGACAGATACTTGTCGGCCGTGCTAGTTACCGAGCTGCAAGGATTGGATTCGGTGTATGATGAAGCGGCCGACGATTGGGGCGACAGGAATCCGTCGTTGACAACCGACGTTAGGTCGTTCGGAAAGAACACATTGGTAGCAATCGCTACGGAGAAGCTTGGTGGAGAAGGTGGTGGGCTGAGGACTTGTTTCGGGTTCAATTCCTTGTTTTGACAGTCAATAGAACAATACAGATTCTTTTCATCAAAAGTTTGCTTGCCGCAGATGCACCAACTATGTAACTCCATGTTATTAGAGATTGTGAGTGTGGAAGATGTAAACGTCTCGTGGACTGAATATTTTAAAGAGTGTGTGTTAGTGGCGAGATTGGGAGTGAATTATTTCAGAAGCGTGCGAATTGTAAGATGAGAAATGCGATGCAAAATTTCTTTTAACTGTTATCTATCTGATAGTTCAACATTTAGAACACTTAACCGTATTATATATCTTTCCCTCATGTGTTACGGGATGATAGTCGGGAATAAAATTTACTTAAGTGACAAATACTCGGGACCGAATATGAACGGAGTTTAAAGTAGTATGTATAAAAAACCTTTTGTATGATGATTTATACATGACTACGTTAAAAAATCGAGGGTGAGTGTAAGTAGTACAAACATTGTAGGGACAATACACATTTAACTAGATGCTATTGCAACGGTTCATTAGCAGTTAGTATTATTCTTATGCATAATTACTATACAATGAGCTGTTTTACAAATGTACTCTTATACAGTAAGTAATTTCCTAGTCTTCCGTATTTGACTTTTAATGTCTTTATTAGTCGGCGTATCCCCCATACGACTTCATCATGTGCGAAACTGAATGTTGGATCGTGCAGGTACCAGTAACAACGCAGCGACAATCACAAGCAAAGCAACAAAGTACCAATAGCCAAAATGATAGAGGTAGGGATCAGTACCGTCTGTAAGCTTTCGCGTGGGATGAGGAAAAGGATAAGAGCGACAAAATAAGTCATTGCTGCTTCACCAAGTATAGTAAATCCATGATGAACGGGAGCTTGGACGCTGTAGCAATCCTTGCAATTGGGCAATTGTTGCTTTATTTGCTCTCTATTTTTTTCCAATTCCAATTCCCACGCATTATCAACACACTGACCAATTTGCTCCCTTCCTCACTCATCCATACCATTCCCCCAACATTCTCCACATTCGACATTTGATTACGTTAAATTAATCATACTGCATTCACGAGACAATTACCTTTGTATGTTAGGGATTGCAGGGTAGATTGCAAATCGACTGTTGATTGTGTTCTTATACGAGTTAGTGTTTATTCCGTTCATATGTTGCGCGGAAGGAGATTGGACAAAAAAGGCGGGTGGAATATTACAATCAAAGTTATGTGGGAAGATTTGCCGAAGATGCTAGATGCTGTCATGGGTATACAATACTTATTGGTTTTAGAAAGTGCGTTTCTTTTTAAAGAGACCAAATATATATAAACCTTAATATGCTTTATCATGTGTAGTGGCATAAAATATAATACAAGAATGGTAGTGGATTGAAGATGAAAATCACAGGATTGACATGCTTGGTTTTGTTTGCAACTACGTATCGATTGTATCGATTGTATCGATTACGGTTCATGCAATACGGTATGGCTGATCAGAATCGAGATATTTATAATAAATCTTTTTTACTTAATCCGTTATAATTGATGTATATGGCACGTACTTGTTTGTAGCATTATCGGGTATTTACAAATCCCAAGCATCAATCAACAAATATATAGTTAGCACGCACACGCACATAACACACATAACATATCCAAGGCTTACAAAAAAAACAAAACAAAAAAAAAAACCTGTTCAATTTGTGTTCGGTATTTGTCGAAAAAAATTTTTTAAAGAAAAAACTTCCCGACATTTTTAGTTGTAGTACATTATGGCATATCATTATGCCAAAACACCCAGACTCTCGGGAATGAATTATGTTGATTACAAATTAAATTCACACACTTAATCGTGAGAATCAACTCTGCTATATGTATACCCGTTCTTTTCTTCTATTGTACTAGAAACTCGATCATATGATTCAAGCATCCGTGGGTAATACCAGACACCTGACACGTCGAAATCGAGGGAACATGTTCTAACTGGAATAACATGCGGGTTTTCGCCATTTGCAAATATGGCGTATTCCCCCACCCTCGTTTACCCTGCTTCGTTTCTGCCGAGCAGATTCTCTAACACAGTCCTCCCCTCCCCCTCCCCACTCCCTCCTCCTTTGTCGTCTCTACAGAAATGACTGTGACATCAAGCCATGTTCATATAATTGTTTTGCTACCCCGTTCTCAGCATACGAAACGTTTCAAAGGTTCCTCTATGTTTCTACATTTATTATTTTCGCCCCCTTCTCTCTGTAAAAAGTTGCACAAAAATCCCATTTGGTTTAATAATCTGACCAAATATGGGTGTGTTTAGAACGTTTCAATATTGCGTTGCGACACTGCCAAATATAGTATATTCGACCAACGAGACCACAGATATGAAGAATAATGATTATATTATATTGTATGCAGTGAATCATAACTATTTAGTGTGTCTAACAATAAATAGTGATCCAAGACCGTAATAGCGGTTACACGTAAGTTATTGATTCCAATGCCGTGTGCTGGTCGATTTTTTGACAGCCCCCCAAGAATGTAATGTCTAATGTCGGGAAGGCTGAATTTTGGATATCAAACATATTGATGCATCAATCTTCGTCCTACCCCAATGGGGACCCTAGGAAATGTACTACTACGGAAGCATGAACTTTAATTTGATGTCGTAAAAGATTGCATATTATATCATTCGGCTTACTTAAGACTGGTATTTGTATGAATCGTAATCGATCGGTGCTTGTAATCTCGGACAGGATATTACATCGACCATGTTTCATACAGCATTTACATTACCGTCCGTCATGAAAAAAGACATTGTGCGTAATCCTAATATACTGTAGTCGTGTGGTTGCTACTACTGATTATCTACACCCAACGTTGAACAACATCAATGAACAACATCAATAACAATACACACTAATGAAAACAAAAACAACAGCAGCAGTAGAAACAAACAGACACAATCAATTGCGACACAAAAAATTTTGGTTTATCGGGCATTGGACGTACAACCAATGATTATCTCTCGATTACGATTATCAAGATATCTAAAAATAGCCCCCGAACTTTGTTGATCAAACTGTAGCATTATCATATGCCATTGTTTGTAAATATTCAACTTGTACCGACACCATTGACGCCACCTATCAGTACATCGTTTGACAAACTGGAATCTAAGGGCCAACTTACCCTTCTCATTGATGTACTGTACCTGTCAGTGACTATGTCAATCAGACATCATTGACTACAAGATCCAACAAGCTGATTAGCAAAACGGTTTCTCTTGGCTCCTCGTTGTTTCCGCAATGTTTACACATCATTATTTATCGAAGCTACAATACCTCTCTGTTAACCGATTTTCAACATTTTGCTATGTGGCGTCCGTCTTTAATTTTGTTGATAAACAATTTTACATAATCAACCTGGGAACGGTACACAAACAGTTATGATACGTTGATGTCGGGAACGATAGCAAAGCAAGAGCATTGATAACAAGACGAAACTCGAACGTTAGCCATATTCGCTATCGGGTCGAATACTAATTGACATCATCCTATCAGCAACTTTTTTCGACGCCATCGCTGGGGGAGATTTGGATATGTTTTCGTTTCAGATATTTCAATTGCGTTATCCCATTTTGCTGGTCACGGACTTTTTACGGTCACGGACTTTTTACTGTCACTGACTGGTGTAGCCTTTTATGTATAGTCGGGTCAAGATAACGGTTCTGCATGTTGTAAATATTTACATTGTAAACCTCACAATATTTATTTGTTTTTTTTTTACCATTATCAATTGATCAGTAATACACGTTTGCCGAATTAGCGAATTGTGCAATGACGATGACAATGAGCGAAACTGGGTTTCTGAGCCTAAACACGCGAGCAAAATATTGCATGTCTATACTATGTTGATACAAGTTATTCCCGTTTGCTAAATAGTGCCAATTCGAGTACATATTTGATTATGTTTGTCTCCAGTGGTGCAGCCGGTTAGCTGGGACTCTTTTTCAATGACGAATCCCATTATTCGGACCGAACGCTGGAAGTTTCGGTAATACGGGAATGAGAAAGTATACATCCAACACTCGAACCAATAATAGATGCAATGGGTTGTCTTCACTAGACCTCAGGTGATGAACTTTGTGGTTCCTTGAAAATGGTGTTATTAGCCGCCATCAAGGTAATCACATTCCATTTTGGGCATGTCAATATACAGTTGCTTTCTGGCTGTCACAATAATGACCGCGTTTACCTTTTCAAAGACGCATTAATATAAGATTTGCATACAGACTCAGTTCTCGGAATATCGTTTGAATATTCCCAGTAAATGACAGTGCTACAAGTATCACAAGGTGGGTAGTTATGTTCTTTCCTATCCACGTGTTGAATAACCTCCTCAGTGATTTTCGAAAAAAAGTTAATTTACAGAAACTTCGTTAGAACTGTTTGGAACTGTTATACACGTGCTTTACGCCATTGTAATTTGGCAGGGGTGTAAAGTTCTACCAATAAAAGTCCCTCGCTATAGTAGAAGTTCTACCATGTATATGATGTACAGGACGTATATGATGTGTAGGATACTGCAAACGTGGGAAATACTGTGAAAAAATCAACAAACTTAAAGTTCATGGCAAGGAGTCCATATAGATGCAGGGAGAAACTAAAATTCATTGATGGACCCGATCCAGGTTTACAAAATAATAAGAAAAGTCAAAATAGCAACCCGTTGTTTGCGCTAAGCATGTCAAATGTCTGTTGTTTACACCTAGCAAGTTTCACTGCAGCCTTGTTCTCGCAATTAAATGCATAAATGCATGCTTATTGGTAGCTCTTACTGTCGTGCTACATCCCAGGATTTTTCTTTGTTCCAAAAAATTACGGGACCAAATGTGTTGGGGGGAATTTTTGAATAAGATTTTCGTACAAATATTGATACGACGATAGCATCGAACAGCGAATTGAGAATGTTTGATAGAGACAACAAAGCAGCACTCGAGACGCCACATGCGAAACAACAATATGTGACTTTCAGTATATTCAAAATTAGCCTGTTTTCTTTGTCTTTTTCAGCTTGCCTATCTAAAATACTGAAGTAACACACGGTACTTCAAATTTAGGTTCAAACCAATGTATTGGGTATGTACGCTGCGTTGAGATTCGGCTCAAACCTCGACGCAGGTCGACTTACATATACATGATTTCTGTGGATAAAAGGCCATCTTGCATCGAAAAAAAGGGGTGGTGGGGGGAGGAGGGCCCTTATAGATGGAGAATGTTTGTCTCTAGTAACCTCTAAAGAACTGCATAGATATAAATGATATGTTTGCATGCCATTTATGTTGATATCAGATATTAACGATCAAAATTCCCTTTAGATTTGAGCACGATCGGAAATTAATTCGTAAACTGATACCCGGATTACCATGTTGCAAAAATATGCAAAACCCTCAAGCGAGACAATGCAAGTAGGCTGAAGCTACTGTGCCCCTGGTCGATCTTAAACACAGCTTTTACTACTCGATAATTAATGCATTATTTTCACAACCATGTTACACACACGATCAATTTTTAGACATTAGATTTTTAATTGGCAAAGTATCAATGACTTGCTTTGGCTAGGGGTTCATACGTCTCGTTTGATAAGCCATCTAAAACGTAACGCTGGTTATTAGTCGATGATGCGTTGTCAATAAATAACCAAGATCGAAAAATATCAACATTGCAATTCACTCATTAATTGCGCGACTTACTCTGTCAATTTCTGTGTGGAAGGACTGCTTATATCAATGTATCAAGTCTTTTTTTTTTTTTTGCAATCGTCACGTTTCTCAAGAATAAATAATATCCCGTGTTTACCAGATTTGTGACACAAGAAATGATGACCCGTCAGTAACTACTACTGTATAATCATTATGTAAGTGTGAATGCATGCAAAAGTATTGTTCTACTCTACATATATTTGAAGTAAAAAGGTTGATGGGCAATGTAAAAATAGGGGATAATAAATTTAGGAAGGCAAAATTGCAGAGAAATCGAAGCAAATTCTTGCCTGTTAACGTATATATAAGAGAGATAACAAAACGATTATTGTGTTACTATTAGATTAGATAACCAACTTTATTCATTAATGTTGGGTTTAATTAATACTAAATTCTAGCATAAAGGATTTCATTGAAATATAGCCTCTCAAAAACGGATCGTCCATTATTCACAAGATTCAATCCGTTGATTTTTCGTGCCTCTAGTCTTGTATTGACTTTTTAATTTTTAGCCACTAATAAATTCGTATTATTATTATTAAGTTTGTAGCTTGTTTAATAAGATGTGTCTCGTATTTAGTTAATCGATATCACAAACGTAAATTCATATTTGTAACTACCTTGTTATATATTTACTATACAAACAGAACAAGGTTTGGATACAGATAAATATCACAGCTCTGTGTTAGTTTTTGGCTAAGATTATCTTGTCACGAAATCTAATCAGCGAACACAAACTTATTACTATTTGTATAATATTCATAACAACAGCAAACAAAACCTTTGTGTTCCGAATAATGTCAGTTTGATGAATTATATGTGTTGTTAGCAAAATATGGATAGCCTGGTTTTGATTACCAGTATTTTTGTCAAAACGGGAATTTTCGGCTAACCGAACTTGCTTTGATCAATAATAGCGCTATAAATTTAGTAATGATCGCGGATAAGCTAAACGTACTTTGCCGAAGTTTCTGAGAAACCCTCAAAGAACCGAGGAAGCACAACTTGATGAATCAAAAACTTGACATTATAAAGTTTTAATTATTTAGCAGTCCTATCGCCATGAATCCCATTAATTAATGAATGATATAATGCAAAAAGTAACTTTTTTTTCTACTGCTGTCTTCAGTTAGCTACACCAAGCAGTATAATTGTATTAGACAAGGTTTCAAAGTTGTCATATCTGGAAGAATATGTTTATCGCGTTGGAAAGATAACAAGACAATAATTTAAAGGCAAATCAGTGGCGAGTGATAGTATTTCACATTCATAGAAATGCGTCTTAAAAACTCTTTGCAAGATTGTGAGGGAAAAAAACTGAATAAAACAGACCGGAGCGTCAGGTAGACGTCGTGTCTCCAATCCTGTGAAGCGGAGCACAACTATAAGAAAGTCAACAATGGAAATAATAAGCAAACCAATATCACAGCTTTTGAATGCTAAGGACTTTACACATGTTGAGCGTCGAGATCTCGTGACAACTTACATTCAAATAATCACGTGATACTATAATTTGAAATATTTGCTTTTTTAAACAATATTTGTTTACCAATCTGTAATAGAAAATACGATCAGCCCGTAATTAGTAATCAGTCTCTATCTTGGAATGGGTGTTTCATCTAACGTCTGTTATAAAAGTATCAGCAATCAAAACATAGACATACGATTAGTAATAATAATAATCCATTTACTGTCCAACCAAGTGATACTATTTGTACAGCAGAGAATAAATCGCGTAGTATAACATGATTCTGCAATACAGCGGCTTACCATGGGACACTTTCCGACTTTTATAACGCATTTTGTAGTAACATCTTAAGGTTTAATACTAATGGCATAAGGTTTAATATTAATATTAAATAGATTTTCAGAATTTGGAAATTTGTACAAGATGCTAATTATAGTATGGAATAAAGCCGTAACTTGATTACTTATTTAGTATTTACAAATCTCCGCCATTTATGTCGCATTATCCAAAAAATTTTTACTGGGTTGCAGTAATAAGAGAACATAATGTTATATCTCAGTTGGGGACCTGCGGACTGAGACAACTGAGTTCTATATTTGAGCGACTAGGTTCTGACTGAGTTCTAGATTTGAGCAACTAGGTTCTGACTGAGTTCTGCGACTGGATCCTGAGCCAAGAGACAGGTCCCAAACTCAGACACAATATATCCAATTTAGGGAACTGGGACACCATAATTATTATTTTATCAGAGTGAAAACAAAACTGTATTCGCACAACAAAAGAGACAGGTACATTGTTTTAATGTAACCTTTATATTTATTAGTAATAGTAATACAGTCATTTTGTCATGCAGTTAACTAACTATAATTAGAAGTACAGATAACGATATCTATTTCCATTTAAAGTTTGGGACAAATCCTTGACAACAATGTCTGTTATGCACCCGTAAATTAACTATGGATCTACGTTATTATTAAATAAAACTGGGTTTTTTATTCACGTGTCTTAATGTCATGTCTAATTAGGTAAAGGTGTCGTATATCAGTTGATCCATTCGGAATGGGCATATTAATATGTCAGTTGAGAATTTATGTCCATTCTGAACGGACATATGTCAGATGGGATTCCGAATGGACATAAATCAGATTGGAATTTATGTCCATTTCAAACTGACATATGTGTCAGATTGGAATGTGCGAATACAGTTCGTCCAGCTTGTTCTATCGCCATGCTAAGCCACCAGTTTGTTGTGTGCACCCCAGTGCTGTCAATTAAAACTGTATAAGTCAGATGTCTATTGATGGATATCTACTTGAATAGTCTGTATGTTATAAGCCATGTATTCAATCATGTCATAGAGAATATTATTAACTGAATTCTTTATTATGTGGCTGATTTAATTGTGCGACATAACTATAAATAACAAACAAGTAAATCATTCTATTCAAACGGCATTTACATCGACAAACGAATACACTGAACCTTCGAAAGGAGCCTTCCCAATAGCTTTGATGCCGATCAAATTTGGAAGTCGTACAAAGTAGGGGCAACAGCTTTCTAAATAGAGTAATACCTTGATGTGATAAAATTCATATGTAAGCATACATGCGCATAAATAACGCCCTTCCGTATACTGTTAGCGATGATGTTATCTATCAGCTGGAAAAGACTTATTGCCTTCATAGTAACAGAATTAATAAAACCTAAACAAGAATTTGATGCAGGATTAATTGATATAGAATTAGCATTTCTGTTTGATTCGATGTCAAGGATTAATCGTACACCTCGTTTACTTGGCCAAAAACAATTGCTTATTGGACAGACATATTTCAATATCTTAATGACGAGAGCGAGTATAATAGTTTTAAATCTCATTTTCGCATTTTGCTGATCTACGTTCAATCGACTGCTTAGTACGTATGTATCCTACAGCAATATCCTAACTATTTATCCGAAATTCAAGTTGGGCATTGTGATTCAACAATTAGCAAATCCTCAGATGTTTGCCAAGGATCAGTCGCGCATTTTACTAAACGATTTATTGAAGCCATTCTGGACACCTTCCAACATTAATATCATCATTTGTATCAATCAAACCCGCATACGTTGTGAGGGCTTCTTAGGCATTGCAATGAATATGAAAAAAAAAGAAGATTTCTTGACTCAAGTTAATATGTATGTTATATCCCATTCGTCACATCACATCGATCATGAGATGTCAGGCAAAAATTTGAATTATGTTCATATGAAAAATAAACAATTTCCAATTTACCAATTTACCAATTTTTATCACCGATTCCCAAATTTGATCGGGGCATCAAGCTGTTGAGAAGGCCCAGTATCTTTTGCGTTCAAAATGCATATGCCTTCAATTCAGTTTTCTGATACAGTAATATTAAATGAGCCCCAAACGTTTATCGATATGACAGCCTCCAAATGCATACATCAAATTGGTCGACTACTCCGCCCACTCCTCGCCATCATCTACTGGCTATGGTGCAATAAAATCTTGAAATAATTGAACCCGGCATCCATTATACAGAGCTGGACGACATACTTAATAGAAATGTAACACTATATAAAGCTGCTTCAGCTCAAAGCTTAGTCAATTTAACCAAGATTAGATGTAGTTGCAAGACTAGTTGCTCAACAGCTCGATGTGCTTGTCGCAAAGCTGCTATCATTTATAACTTAAACTACCACCCTAATAATCGACAATGCAGTAATGTTCATTAAATACATCGTTACGTGTAGTATTATTGTATTATTAGGTAAGATTCAAGTATTTATAAACAATGTAAGATGAAGGCATTATACAAGTAGTAATACCACAAGTTCTTGCCATTGCATATATCATTCTTTACAAATATTAGATAACATATATTTTTATAACAAATGCAGTATGTCATAATGTCAAATAAATACTCTTATAATGCTGTCTTTGCTATTCCAATTTGACACATATGTCAGTTCAGAACGGACATAAATTCCCATCCGACATATGTCCGTTCAGAATGGACATAAATTCCAAACTGACATACAACAAAAGTCTATGTGCACGTCTTACTGTTTTGTCTGAGTTTGGGACCTGTCTCAGTTCAGAACCCAGTCGCTCAAGTCCAGAACTCAGTTGTCTCAGTCCAGAACTTAGACAGATCCCCAACTGAGGTACAACAGATATACGGTCGAATACTAAGTTATTATTATATGTATTATTATGACAAAATATCATGTTGGTCATTTTGTATTTGGTGTGTCAACTGCATTTCAAGCCATAAATTATGTGCATCATATATTCGACTCGGTTAAAGAAAATTGAACTAGCCAAATTTTATGAAGAGAGAGGAAAGGTAAAGTGCTTAGAAATACGAAACCACAAAACTTGGGAGTAAACCATGCACTTGTCATTATTGTTGAGACATTCTTAACTATATCAAAATCATACTGCTTTACGAACGTATTTATCCCATGATCAGCATTTGGAGCAGTAAATTATATGGGTGTGCTGCAACAAAACCAGACACTGCCAACATAACAGCCAAATAAAATTCCAAATTTCAAAACTATTCTAATTACCAATTTCACATATACCTGATCGAATTTTAATTGGCATTACACAACTTTATCTCTATGAAAACAACTCTTACCTTTCTCCTCTTTTGTTGATAAATTTATTCAAGAAAGTAAATGTAAGCAGTTGATATTATTTGTTGATTAATATAAATTATCAAAGATGCTCGTCCTTCTTTACTTATTAAGACTTACCTTTAGACAATAGTGTTAAAAAAAGACAATTGTTTAAATTGCTCTAATTTTACAATGAACAAACCAATTAGACCATATCATATAACATTTTAAGCTTGAAAGCAGTAGATTTATTAATGTAAATTAACACGAACTTTTTTACTACTCTTTACAATAATTTCCCTACAGTGTTGTTCCATTGAACATTAAAGGCTATTGGAAATATTAAACCATAAACCTTTCCAATTCACTAAAATTGGAATTTCCAGTTTTTGTTGTTTTTTTGTTTTTGTTTTTGTTTTTGTTTTTTTTTTTTGATTTCAGTATATGGTATTAAGCGGAGACCTTGTCTGTAAATATATTTAAAAGCGTTGCATGTTTCCTACTTTAGAAATGCTCTTGCTCTTAGATGGAGCCATGTTTTTAGTAGAATAACTCTCAGAGTTGGCAAGTGATTAAACTATAACATAAAATAAATAACACTCAAGACAAGCTTTTGGTTTTATTTTACATGATATGAATAAGTCCAACATTGGGAAGTTACCTATACACAAACTATAGAGAATGCTGTAAATTGTTTTTTTTTTGTACACCACTGTCGGTATAGGTATATGAGACATACTGCAACAAGACCAGACTCTACTTACAGATAATAATAATAATAATAATAATAATAATAATAATAATAATAATAATAATAATAATAATAGCTGATGTCCCGTATGTTAATCTGATGCAAAATATTGTCAGCCCTTCTTAGTTTTGAAAAACTTTACGAATGTCTTATGGCTTTATTCCGACCGATGACTTACTTATTATTTATATTACTCTGTAGAAAGTGACTTAGTAATAATAAAGTAGAACAAATAGGGTGAAAAACGCCTAGTCTTTATAATATAACCTCCATCATTTATTCGCACTAGCAGATCACGACTCAATCATAAATCAATGGGGAGCAAAAATACCCGAAATCTATTAAATCGATTTTTTCACCGTTACTTTATTGCTGCTATTATTTAATTGTTTAGTTAACATACCTTCCCTATAATAACACGATAGTATATTAAGGACGAACAACTTGTATTAAAGGTCAACAGGATCCTTCCTGGAATAATCAAGATCAAGCCAAGCATGTACAATCTAGCAATATCGTCAGCAATCATCCCTAGGAAGAAAGCTAATTCTCACGCGCCGTATATTATTGCTCCGTCAGACATACGTTTATATTTTGCTATTAGCATATTTGTCGTTATCATTTAAGTGAGAGCAAAAAAGTATAATAGAAAAAGAAAGACCCATAAATGCTTTTTACAAACGTAACAAAATATACTGAAAGAAAACAACAGGACATAGAAGCTTTAGACGGTAATTACTCTATGAAGAAAGAAACAAATTCGTTCGATAGGCGTATAATAATGGATATTGCTAATATATATATATATATAGCCCTCATTGATCTGGAAAATTGCTGTATTTCTCGGACTAAAGTACCAGTGGTATTTTACAAACTTCGTTGGGGTACTACGCATGGAGTGATACTTTGATCGGATAGTGGTATTATACTAGGGGTGGTATTATGACAGGACGATGTAAATCGCTATTTTATTGATTGTAACGTACTTAAAAAGATTTTGCACAAACCACGAATAAAATTTGCAACATCTTGCTTGCTTTAATATGAAAAAAAAATGATTCGAAAGGCACGTATATGCTCGGGGGGGGGGGGACTTTATAACGAGAAAGAGAAATACGGTAAATTATATGAATTAGTAAAAATTTGGTTGCGGTACTTATTTTGTAACCGAGTATAGTCATCGTAGTTGTGCCAGCTATTATAGTCGACATTGAGTTGTTGTAACATTGGTAAGTCAACCTTGAATATTGATTTTAGTCCTCCGTTCATTACCACACAACTACTTATGTAAATTCTTTTCAATCGATAAAGCTTGATTTGTTTGACGTTTAAATCATCATCCGAACCAAAGTAAATGCATTTCAAAACAATTGATTCCAGAGAATTCGACTGTGACTCCAACAATTTAAATATCGTTCCCATCTTGGCAGCCACATTCCCTATAGTAATCGTCTCTAGTTGATGTTGAGACTGTATGAGTTTTTGTAACCCATGATGGGCTTTCGATAAGTCGGCTTGCAATAAGATGGCTCTCTCGGTACGTCGGGTTACGGATAAGTTCAATCCCTTATGTTCGACTGAAATTGATTTCAAGTTACGTGCGACCCTAGAAAGTGTGCTGAATATGCTATTATCTAAATCTAAATACAAGATTAAATTTTGCAGATGGGGGAGATTTTTGGTAGAAATTAGAAGTCGCCTCTGATGCTGCCATAAGTTAAGGGAAAGAGTATTGAGATTTGGACAATATTTAATCGCCAAACGAATGATTTTGTCCAGCAGATGATAACCGTTGCCAAAATCGTAGATCTCCTCACAGTAAATCTCCTTTAAGTAAAGACTATAATCAAACGGAAACTTTTTACGATATTTTTTGCGTATCCGTAATGCGGTTACAAGAACGTCAACGTCAGTAAAACATTCAACGAATGTGGTTATAAGGTTATCTGATTGGCTGGGTCCCCTCCTTGGATTTGAAGACAACAAGGTGAAAGGCTTGGCCCACAAGTATTGGAGAGCTACCACACACCAATTTCTGTTAACCAAAGTGCAAGAGTGGAGTGTGGAGGAGTCGTTTGCATGCTCGGCAAATATTATTGCAAGAAGCTCGCAAGGCAAAGAAGCCATGTTTCAAACGAGACAAGCGAAAGTGACCTGCAGCCCTTTATAATGTCAGCCAATGAATTTACTGCCTTGGCCGACAATGGGTAGTTGTTTTGTCAGACAGACATAATACTGCGCAATTCATGCAACGGCAAGGAAATGAGCCAATCAGGACGAATTTCATGCCACCCGATTATTAAATCTTATCGAAAATTCATACCAGTCGATTAGCTTAATGAAGTGATAAATAGTTATAAGCAGTCGAAGTTCGTTAGCAGACGGCATCTTCAGCATATCTTCAGCTCATCATTTGAATACCGTAAACTATCGTAAATAAGGGCCGTAATGTTATGACCCAATGTCAATGCAGATCGCACTTTTTATGTTAATAAAAACAATCTGGAAAGTTCTAGGTTTAAATCTGAAAATCACGTGTCGCTTCTAAATCGTCAGTCGAACCTCGTTATACCGGGAGGCATCCACGATTCGGTATAACGAGATATTCGGTATAGTGAGGTACCTCTATATAACGAAGTTAGGCCTAAGGTCAAGCAATATTCGGTATAATGAGACTTATGTGAATAATATTATATTTACGTCTCAGAATTAATCGTATAATCTAAAATTGCATGATGGTGATGGAACAATATGTGCGAGTATCATAAGCATGATGACTGAATTTAAAAAACAATAGATACGAAATCATACTAAAATCATACTAATATGCAGATATAACTACTGATCAAATCATGTGACCGAAAATCGGATGACCAAAATCATATCACTATTCTACATTTTTTATCACGTGACAAAACTTCGGTATAAAGCGATTAGTAGCATATGTAAAAATCCTGCATCGAACTTCGGTAACGGTATAACGAGATTTTACTATTTAAAAAACGGGGGAGCCAGAATTCCTTCGGTATAACGAAAATTCGGTATAACGAGGTTCGGTATAGCGAGGTTCGACTGTACTATTTTCAGATAATATATTTCCAATGTCTTGAAGAATATTCACCAAATCGTTGCATGATTTACTTGATAAGCCTCGAAACGTGATCGTTGTGATGATCTGCTTCTTCACGTATTATTGGGATTGGTTGCCAAATGCCCAATGATGTTTTTTTTTTGATTAGTTTCGCTTTAATCAAATCAATTCTTTTTGCATGTGCAATTTCACCAAACCTTTTCATTTCTTCACTTAGCCACTTATATTTTGAAAAACGCATTCGGTTTTACAATTGTGTTTTTCTTATTCGAACCCGAAATCGACGTGATTCAGCAATAAAATTATGATGTATGCGAGGGCCGTATGTTTCATTTTCGGAATATCCTATTATGTTAAAAGGGTTAGTACGCAGTTTCAAAAATTTGGTATACCTACGTGCTGCGATCTCCCAATGCCGTTGTGAAGGTATAGAAGGAACCAATGATTTCAGTCGGACCCATAAAAACTGTGTAGTACATAACGAATTCATGTGCTGTAACTCATTATGGTTCGCGCTAACAAACCTACGTGTGGTCAGCAAGAGAAAAACTTGTTGTCATTCATTACTATTATCATCATAGTTCTATTCGTGACACTGCGATAAGGCTCGATGTTGAACCAAAGCAAGTAAGAGAATGGATAAACTCGTACGTGTGTTGTTCATATATCAATATCGTAAATTAATACAGTAATAAATAATATTCTTATTTGCATCACATGACAACATAATATCTGATTTGCATAATACCGTGGGCCCTTATTCATGAGAGGATACGGTATTTGTTCTTACCATTCCTATAAAAATTAGTGAGTTTATTTCGTTCATTCCTGGTGAAGTTATTTCTATCGCTGGTAAAAATGTAAACCACTTCGGTAAAGTCGAACTTGCCATCGATTTCGTAGAAAATTTGACACTAAGATTATTATTTAATTCTTTATAATACGAGTATTCCCCGACCTATAGACTTTCGAAACTAATTCCATCAAAAGAAATAGACGTAATATTCGAAGTTAAATAATAATCTAGGGATGCGTACAAGACCGATCTAGCATCGTACTTTGAAAACCATTAAAGGTCACTAATTGTCGTTTAAAGATTTATCCTGAATGCAATTTTTTCCCACCAGCTTCTTGACTACCTTTGAACTTTTTAAAATATAGTAGATAGTTCTAGTCTGATACCAAAAATATCGGTGATAATCGTTTTATTTACCCTTTAGACATGATAAAAAAACCGTTATTCTCAATCTTACATGTTTATGAAGCAAAAAAAAAAAGGGGGGGTGGGGGGTGGGGAACCCATTCAAAACAAATGTATACTGGATGTAAAAATAGAAACTTAAAAAGACATTCAAATAAATTGCATTAATGAGAAGGGCCACATGGAAAACTGAAATGTAATGTAGCTCTCAATTGTAATCTTTATAATCTCAAATTAGCAATTCAATAATTTTTATCCAGAGGAAATTATGTGGGTTTGGTACTTATTTTGCAATGAAATACAGTCATTGTGTGTTCCCAGTCAATATTTTTGAGCTCGAGTTGTTGTAGCTTTGGTAAGTCAGCCTCGAAGATTGATTTCAGTCCTCCATTAAATACTATACAGCTCTTTATGGAAATCCTTTCCAATTGATGAAACTTAATTTGTTCAATGCTAAAATCATCCGAATGGAACCTAAAGCTTTTCAAAATAATTGATTCCAGAGAACTCGATTGTGACTCCAAAATTTTGAATATTGTTCTCATCTTGGCAGCCCCCTTCTCTATAGTAATCGTCTTTAGTTGATGTTGAGATTGTACAAGTTTTTGCAACCCATGCATTTTCTGTTCAAGGTTATAATAGCATTTGAGTGAAATTGATTTCAAGTTATGTGCAACCCTAGAAAATGTGCTGAATATGCTATTATCTGACTGTTTATGCAAAATTAAATTTTGCAGATGGGGGAGGGTTTTTGTAAGAACTTGTCTCTGATACAGCCAGGAGAAGTTAAGAGAAAGAGTATTGATATTTGGACAATATTTAATCGCCAAACGAATGATTTTGTGATATATGGAATGTTTGTTAATACTAATCGACAAATTGTAGATCTCCTCACAGTCAATCTCCTTTAAGACTATAATCAAACGGAAACTTTTTACGATATTTTTTGCGTATCCGTAATGCGGTTGCAAGAACGTCGACGTCAGTAAAACATTCAACGAATGTGGTTATAAGGTTAACTGATTGGCTGGTTCTCCTCCTTGAATTTGAAGACAACAAGGTGAAAGGCTTGGCCCACAAGTATTGAAGAGCTATTACACACCAATTTCTGTTAACTAAAATGCAAGAGTGGAGTGTAGAGGAATCGTTTGCATGCTCGGCAAATATTATTGCAAGAAGCTCGCAAGGCAAAGAAACCATGTTTCAAACGAGACAGAAAGTGATCTGCAAGCCCTTTATAACCGTCAGCCAATGAATTTGCTGCATTGGCCAACAATGGTAGTTGACAAACATAATAGCTGCGCAATTCATGCAGCAAGAAAATAAGCCATCAGGACGAATTTCATGCCACCTGTGAATCGATTAGCTTAATGAAACGATAAATAGTTATATAAGCAGTCGAAGTTTTGTTAGCAAACAGCATCTTCAGCATATCTTCAGTTCATCATTTGAATATTTGTTCTTACTATTTGTAAATAGCCGACTTTGCTATCTACTACGGAATTATTTGATTGGTCGAAAATTTACCCGCAGCGCCTTAGATTTCGAACACCAACTTGATCGTAATCAGTGATAGTTCGCGAGCAGACGTCTGGACGGAAAATTGAGTACTAGAGTGATGAATTCGAATGGTGATATAATAATCTAGGATAGCATACAAGACCGATCTAGCATCGTGAGTGCTTTGAAATCATTAAAGGTCACTAATTGTCGTTTAAAGATTTATCCTGAATGCAATTTTTCCCCATCAACTTCTTGACTACCTTTGAAACTTTCAAAATATAGTAGATAGTTCTAGCCTGATACCAAAAAAAATTGGTGATAATCACTTTATTTACCCTTTCGACATGATAAAAAAACCGTTATTATCAATCACACAGATTTATGCAGGCATGGCATTATTGTGTTTTGGATAGAAGAACGAGAGTTGAATTTCCTGCCAGAACTACGGTAATAGACTATACTGATGTTTTTTTTGGCTAATATTAAAAATCTCTAATATTATAATATAAATAGTTTGAATTTGGCACAGTTGATGAGAATGGAACTCCTTTAGCTTTTCCACAAGGCGCACATGTGATAAACATTGCATTGAGTTGTCTATACCACGATGTACATTCTTCTATCGTAATTCCTGGAGGCCTTCCCGATCCTATCCCAATTGATTTCTTTTTAATTCGAAACGCAATCATAAGAGCTCTTACGTATTGATTCCAGGAAAGCAAACACTACAGTAAAGTGTTTTTCGTTTCATTTTTGTTAAACAAATCAGACATGGTAATTTTATTATACGTGGGTGGATCAAAAAGTTCTTGTCGTATGCCTCTCGTTTCACGGGCTGATGACCTATGACAACATGATACTAATTAAATAAAAGCTCAAGTTCTGATCTTCAAACCAAATCAAATTTGGTTTGTTTTTAAATAGACGGTTGCTGAGATATCTTTGTTCAAAGTTTGTTCATCGAAACCACTGGCTCAAATTCCACGTGAACAATACCGATTCTACATATCTGTTGAAATGGCAAGACGCGATAGATGTTAGTAAAATTAATGCAATATTAATGAAGTCTTGTACACATAATGCACTAACATTATGCACAGCTTGACAGCTGGTTAAAAATTGTTGAAAATATCCTCAATATGCTTAATAAAACCCCTATAAAGAGATACGAGAGTAAGTGAGCTTTATTCTAATTACATCCTACCTTCTTTTTTTTGAAGGTACAAAGAAATTAGGGAAGAGCCTCTGTCCGCAATGTGCTACTGCATATGACAATGCTTGCGCCTTATCGCACATATAAGAATATGGTATTTTTAAGCAAAATACGAGTCGAATTATTGCTATGTCTATCCTAAGCCTATAGACAATGTTCATGTAATTTGGTTTATTTTACCTAGAATTAAGAAAGCACTTGTAATAAGGAAGAATAACAGGATTAAAAATTTGTTAGGGCTCTTCAGGTAATTGTTGATAGTATCCCACAAGAGAAATATCACAAGTCTTTTGAAAGTTGGCGGAAGAGGTTACAAAAATATATAAAGGTAAGAGATGACTATTTTGAAGAAATAGCTTAGTTAGTTTTAAAATTATTAGTAGTTTTTCGAAATAAAGCCAAGCGCCACGTATCATCTGCTATGCGAATTAAGACTATCATGTCATCTCGTATATAGTGCATTATAGTGTATAACCCACGATCAATTACTCAATTTGCTCTGCTTGAATTTTATAACAATACACATGACAACTCCTCCTTAACTCACTATTTCTACCCAGCATGCTACCAACAGACTTGTTATTTCCACATGATGAGTGGTTGTTAATCAAGAATAATAATACCAAAAATGGGAGCAATTACTTGATAATAAATCGAGCGCCTTTATTCATAGCTATTCTACTCTATTAACTTATTACAGTCTTTTGTATCCCAACTTTAATATCCGTGAAGCGGAACGGATTTATAAAACCTCATTTGTGTCCTTCAGATATATCCCATCATACCTCCCTATTTACTATAAATTACACAAGCCATATTAATAACTAATGATACTCATGTCATTTCGTTCCGCACTTGATCTCGAAGTTCTTAGAACAAAGAGATTTTACAAAAATATATACGCAATATAAGTTGAAAATATAAACGCCAAACTTCATTAACCGAAAATTTATTAACCAATAAAATTGCATGTTTTAAATAATGGTTTATGCTACCTCATTTGTATCCCACCCCCATCCCAAAGTGGGGGTATGATTGTAGTTGTTTATAGCAAATTTGCTTGCAATATGTATATCCAAGGTCTAATCTCTCAATTGAGGATATGTTATCACGATACGAGTTGTAAAAAAAGCGTAATATTTACTTTTAAATAGAATTGCCATTGTACTATACTACACAAACTTATTAATATTACTACTGTAACTCAATATTTCCATACTTGATATTTCACAAGTTGGCATGCTTATTACCAATATCACTGGCTAAGTCTCTGTAAACAAATGTTCGAGCATTAAAAAGCAGACACTATTAGTATTATCTGGGCCAATCGCTGGCATTGTAAGTATTTGCGTGTACTGACTTGTCTAATACTAAGTGAAAGAGTTTCAAGATACGAGATTGCCATGATAGAGATATGACAAGATTTATATTTAGTGAGTGAGGCAAATCTTTTGTCACTGGAGACAATGATAAGCGTAGTCATACCAATTACCATTGTTGGCAAATGCAGTAAATTCATTGGCTGGCGGTTGCATTGAAAAGTACCGTCTGTATTTCTGTCTCATTTGAAACAATGGCTTCTTTACCTTGCGAGATTCTTGAGATAATTTTTGCCTCGCACGCAAAAGATTCCTCTACTCTCCACTCTTGTACTTTAGTTAACAGAAATTGGTGCGTGGTAGCTCTTCGGTACTTGTGGGCCAAACCTTTCAGCTTGTTGCTTGCAAGACCAAGGAGAAAAACCAGCCGATCAGTAGACAACCTTCTGACCACATTTATCGAATGTTTTACTGATGTTAACGCTCTTGCGAGCGCATCCCAGTTGCGCAAGAAATATAGTAAAAGGTTTCCGTTTGATTATAGCCTTTACTTGAAGGAGATTCATCCTAAGGAGATTTACAGTTTGTCGATACAGACCAACAAGTATTATTATGTGCGAGACAGGATCATTCTTTTGGCAATTACATATTGCCCAAATCTCAGCACTCTTTCTCTTACATTAAACTCGTATTTTATGGATCAAAGTCAACCTCTAGTTTCTATAACAAGCCTCCCCCGTTTACAAAATTTAATCTTATATTTAAATACAGAGAATAATATGTTCAGCACACTTTCTACGGCCGTATATAATTTGAAATCAATTTCAGTCAAAGTTTGCAAGAGTGCGAAATATAAATATAATCTTGAACAAGAATCGCATCGTGGATTGCAAAAACTCATACAGTCTCAACAACAACTAAAGATGATTACTATAGAGAATGTGGCAGCCAAGATGAGAACTGTATTTAGATTGTTGGAGTCACAGTCGAATTCTCTGGAATCAATTATTTTGAAACACTTTCGGTTCTATTCGGATGATTTTAACATTGGACAAATCAAGTTTCATCAATTGAAAAGAATTTACATAAAGAGCTGTACAATATCAGAGGGAGGGCTGAAATCAATCTCCGAGGCTGACTTGCCAAAGCTACAACAACTCGAGTTCGAAAATACTACCTGGGAACACAACAATGACTGTATTTCATTGCAAAATAAGTACCAAAACCACATAATTTATTCATGGAAGTAGTATTGATCATACATGTATATATATTCATTGATTAACATGACTGAGAAATTATGTGATTATTTTTAGTCCTTCTTATTGATGCAATTTATTAAATGTTTTTCCAAGTTTATATTTCCACAATTTATTTTGAACGAGTCTTTTTCTTTCTCTTTTTGCTTATTATTCTATAAGTTAGTAATAATCATCTGTATTATCAGCATGCTGATCTTTACTTAGTATCAGACTAGAATTTATCTGTTATATCGTGAAAGGACAATTTAGGATAACAATGTTTATACAAATACTATCGTTGGCGATAAAGTAAAGATTATTTGTTATTGCATAATGACAGGCTTATTACATTGTTTGAAAACATCAGACTATTACGTAGCAGTGAATTCAACAGATCTAATTTCACCAAACCATCCAGCTATTCACTTGATTTGTAAAGTCCGTTAATTATGACGAACTTCATTAGACAATTAACTAATCAAAATTGTCGATCTCAACTTTGATATATTAATATTCTATTAAGGTTGTAAAAATGCGATTGAATTTACTCAGCATGTGATACACAATCAGAGCGCGGTGATAAGCGAGTCTGCCATGAGCCCAATACGAGTGGTCTGTCATTCCATCGTCTCTAATTTCAGATAATATCTTACGAATATGTTTATAGCAGTTTTTTATGACACTTTGTTGAGAGAAGAATTATTCTTAGTGCAACAATAAATAGGGGTAGAATTTCTCTCATTTTCTACATGTTCCGGTACGCTACGTTTCAATTTCTATGTTTCTGATATTCTAATATACTGATTATTCCAATTAATCGGAATAACTTGAAAGAAAGATTCAACAAAACAAAAGAACAAATGAATGATTAACCTATCGGACTCCTTGGTCACAGCCAATTCCAATGTCGGATAGAAGAATACGGCGGATGAAGACTCTATTAACTGTTGATCGATAATTTTTTTGTTGTTCTTTATAGAACTCGCCTAAGCCGTGAATAACCTTAACTTTCAACTGCAATAAAAGGGGAAGGTGTCCAGCTCACGAATCTTCGTCTAATAGGAAAACGAGAATTTGGGATTATCGTTAGCAAGTACGATTAAGTTACTAGTATGCTGAGAAACATTTACGTGGGCTGGTAAACTCTACTAACAGGCCCAGAAGCATTCTATTATAGTTTTCAAATAATAACGATAAAGGAATTGGCTTCAAAAAATATGCGTTTTCGCACTAAAGACAAATAATGTCATGTCAAAAAATCACAAATAGCAATACACAAGCGTGTGAGTGATTTACGTTTGAAAAATATTGAATAGCGAACGAGTATGGCATTCGGGTATACTGTTAGTGAAAGTAAAGGTAGACGGTTTGTAGTTGAGGACGATTGAAAAAACACTTTATTTAAAAAAGGATAGTAATAGTTCTATAAGTCTTTAATTTGCAAAAGCCTCGGGTAGTCGGAATATGTTTTTTATTATTTTCTCTGGACTTAGTACTTTCTCACCGAAAAACACTGAATATGGTGTATCTAATAAAACTCGCATTATTGCTTGCAAGTCTTATAAAATGGACAGGATAAAAGAATATTTGACAAATATTACCGCTATAAAAAAAAATAGTTAATACTTTTCGCTTTGTTTGAACTAATATGGAATGGAATAACATTTATTTTAGTTTGGGTACTCAAAGTGAGGAGGCGGCGCCATGTTTACTTTGTCTGGGTTTTGTTTATTTGGAATTCCAGAGGGGAATTTGCTTTGATTCTAACCAATCAAGCCGGATAGGCTGCTACACACTATCGCAATTGTGTGCGAGGTATTTACGAACAAATAAAGTTGCCTTGTTCGCTTCAGGAAATGTGGCGCGAGTCGTCTACAATTATTAATAGATTTTTTGTTTTTACCAAAACTCGTCTTCTTTCTTTAATAAGCAACAAGATTGTGTTGGTAGCATAATACACGCCGAAGATGATTGATGAATTTCAGTTATCAATAACAATAGATTTTAAGTGACTTGTCAGAAACATCTCGTTGCGTCGTGCAGTCTTACCATGATGCTCGACCAATAAATAACGTCTTGTTCGGACCATTCTGTCACACGCTATGTCATCAAAGGGGGTTCGCTTACTGCCGTCCTTTTGAATTGATGGATAGCAATCTATAGTCGGATTTTATTTAGTTTACAAGAAACAGTAAAGTGAATAATCGTTTAAGTAACAGGAATGATCACGGCCAGATTCAAATCGTCAGCAAAGTATGAGAGATAAGGATTGTCGCCAAACATCCCCCCAATCTCTACTAGACACTTTTAATCGACAAGATAGAGAAACTTGCTTGTGCCATTTCCATTTTACTTTGTAATAAGTCTATCGTTGTTCTTAGTGGACCAATGCCCAATATGTAATGATTTATTGGGTCTTGGCAAAGTATGACAAATTAAGGTGCTGCAATATACCGCTTTTGTGAAACGTATTCACTCTGATACACATAAGATATAATATCTAACCTGATACAGATTGCCTGAAACGGACGAATATCACTTTTTGCCCGGGCGATCATAAATACAGTTAAAATTTCACACATTCTTTTCTTTTTCACCTCTCCACCCTCCTTCCCTTTTCTCACACACACACACACACACATCTAACCCACCTCCACGTGTTTGCTTAAATCCGTGTCACAATAAAACAGACATTATAGATCGTTGTTTGGTAGCTCTTTCGTTTTAATTAGAGGAACTTTTGCAATCAGTTCCTGGGCTCTGCTAATTGTGCTAATAATCTCGTCTTCATAGAAAGTCAGAGCTCGTTTGCAGATTGAAAATTACTTGCAAACGCATTATATTGCATCATTTACCTACTGTGCTGGCACTATTATTATGAGCATACATAACAACGTCGCAACTTTGCGATAGCAATAGAAAGCAAACACCTTAAAGGGTTACTACATTCCTTTTTCCCCTACTACCCACACTACCTTACGCTCCCTGAATCATATCATCAAAAACACCTTAAAAGATGCAAAGATCAAAATTATTCACATTATTTATACTTTTTCTAATTTGTCTGACTGCATCCCCTGGCTTAGCCCAACAAATAAACGACATTAATACCTCGACGACATCCTCACCCACACCCAACTCCGCCGACTTTCCCGATCCTACTCTTGATGACAATGACACAGCTACAATTGCAACAATCGCAAATCCATCAGAAGAAACCCCCGACGTGAATGACGCGGAAGCGACTACCAGCACGGATACTTTCAGTACAGCAACAACGAGTCCTCCCAGTCCAACACCGCAAGCTCAATCAGGTACTGCAGCGGATCAACTTGTTTTCGATGAGAATAACCATTACATAGTGGTGATGAACCGCACCAACGGAACGGAATACAACAAACACTGGAAATGGTTGAAAAAGCTTTCCGACAGTGCAAAGGAACTGTCGCATTTGAGCAGCAACGTTAATAAAATCGGTGACTTTGCTTGGTATACCGGCGCTTTTGACAGAAAGGCATTGAATAATATAAATGCGAGTAATGTCGTGAATTATATCGTGCCAGATGTAACATTTACACCATACGACAAAATGCAGATTTCTCCGCCTAGTTGGGTAAGCATGAGAGTGAGATTGACGCGGGCATACAGGCATAAATTAGTAAATCATTGTTTACTCACACGATACCATATTCGCATAATCGTTAACACAACACGCAAATGCATTCTTTCTCTTACCTTAAAACAGGGCTTACAACGTATAGGTCAAAGAACACTCCCACTCGTCAATCATTACATATACCCAGATTCAGCCGGTGAAGGCGTGACAATCTACGTTCTTGATACCGGAGTCAACCTCGATCACGCCGATTTCGAGGGCCGCGCAACATTCGGTGCTTCGTTCGCTGGCAACCCCAACGACAAGACCGATCCTAATGGTCATGGAACATTTGTTGCTGGCGTTGCCGCAGGCAGAATATTTGGGGTGGCCAAGAAAGCACGTATTGTTTCGGTCAGAGCATTAGATGCCGACGGATCAGGCAAATTGAGTACTATATTGAAAGCGATTGATTGGATCGTAAAACGACAGAGCACATCTGACAACAACAAGAGCATTGTGAATTTATCGCTTGGAGCCGCTTTCAGTCAACCGACAAATGATGCGATACAAGAAGCTATCAAGTTTGGAATACATTTTTCCATTGCCGCTGGAAATGAGGGCAAAGATGCTTGTCAGTTCTCGCCTGCGTCTGTCAAGGGAGCGTTGGTGGTTGGTGCTACTAATTCCGATGACACCGTTGCGAAATATTCCAATATTGGAGATTGTGTAGATATGTGAGTTTTTGCGCGATTAGCGCTTTTGTGGGGGGTGGGGATTTTTAGGGTCCTGATGGGTATGATACTAATTGGTTGGATTTATTATAGATACGCACCAGGAACAAACATTGTTTCAGCATGGAAAGATGGAACAACTTCTACGCATGTCCGATCAGGGACATCAATGGCAAGTCCTCATGTGAGTACCAACCGAATGAGATTGGATTGTTATAAATTACACATAAGCATGCAGATCCCGTGTCTGATATATTTCTTTTGTTAGGTTGCCGGAGTGATGGCTCTGTTACTTAGTCAAGCAAATTACAGTCCACCAGAATTGATTGCAAAGATCACGGAAACTGCCACCAGACTCAATGGAACGTCTGCTCCCAAATTGTTGCTCTATGTGTATTCCAATGATACGAGTGTTGCTATAGTAGCCGACAAACCAACAGGAGCAGCGTCAAGGCTGTCTTCCTGTTGGGCTAGTAACATAATAATTGTAATTAGTGTATTCTTTCTGGTATTTCGTGGGGGGGTTGGACTATGAGACGGGGGTGATTCGCGGATTGTGTGTAATAATGTAGTTAATTTGATCGAACCAAAAAAAAAGGAACTTTCATTGTACAGTTCAATACAACGGGCATCGAAAGTGCAGCTTAATTTATTTGATGCATGCATTTGATCACGTGAAAGAGAGATATCTCATGTTACGTTTTACATTGAGAGTTTTTAAGACACTTCACTTGCACATTCTCTTGCACATTTACTTGCACATTCTCTTAAAAAGCTTTCGACCACCGGAAATAAATGAACCAACAGTTCGATAACAAGTAAAGATATTATAATTGTTGGTCACCAAAATAAACTCAATTGCAAGATCAGCATCCCATGTGATGCTTGAACAAGTAATACTAATTAATACCCGATGAGCAGTCGATCCGAAATCCCGTCAATCCACCCACAAAATTTCCTAAAGACACCGAGAATCATGTGATATTGTTCTTAACAGTTTCTCAAATGATTGAGAAATATCAAAAGATCCTTCTTTTTTTGTGGGTGAAAAAACACGAACTCCCAAAAACTACTTTCCATCAGGCCTGGGGGAAAGAATAACTTTTTAAGATTCTGCCATATTAGCACAATTTTTTTCTACTTACAAAGAACTTATCACCCACCCATAATGACCCAGGTGCAGAGCATATTGCCAGGGATGAGAGAGTCAGCATTCAATCACTTTGTGAAAAGTTTTGTAAGGTCTGCAGTTAGTGAAATCACTTTCTTCAAGAGCGACAACACCCCAAAAGACGGCGTCGTGTTTATGAGGACGGAAACTGGTGCGCTTTATGCATGTGAGACTATAGTCATACTTAGACCACAACACACCAGTAATAGTAAACAACACAACAGTAATATTAAACGAGGTATACTTTTAAAGGACGAGGATATCGAGGAGGACGAGGATGATAAAGACAGGTATGTACGTATTTCAAATCTGGTAAAAAAATTGCTAATAGTGATAATAATAAGGTTATTTCATTACAGAGAGGTTATCGTCTTTTTCAATTTTTTTTGGCATCTATTTCTGTCTATTGTCACCAACCTTCCATCATCACATGTTTGAATGTTGTATGATACTACACTTCCAATTTTCATCTTTCGCTTACACAAAAGCACACAAACGCAGTACGCATATCTTACTCTTGCTAACTATTTTTGTTCATGCAGCAGTGAAATCCATAGTACCAAATCAGTCAGTGATAGAGGATCAGTTGCCTCAGCAGAGACAGTCCCGAGCCCGAGAACATCTCCACCGCCCCGAAAACGTCCTCGTTATCAGAAACAAAGATTAGCATCAATTCGTGAATTATGTTCACATGGGATGCTCGAGAGAATACAATCACTGGGTACTATAGCTGCGCAGAGAAAAAGACAATTCACTTTCAAAGCAACTTTACCGACCGACGAACAGCTACGGGAAGCATACATGACATTCGTAATGAGTGATAACAGACCTAAGCAATACATAGAAGCTGCTAGATTACACGAGTTGGTGTTGAAAAGTTCTTTGACTGTTAGAAAACAGGCTAGCGTTCTCCGTATGGGTGTGGGCACGTGGAAGTCGTGTAAGAAGCAGGTGGCGAGAATGGCTGAAGTAGTAAAGTATTGCGGTGTTGATTTGGATGAGGATATCCCGCCCAAGACATTTTGGAGAGTAGCTCCAGTTAAGTTATATACGGTGATATTTGCCTATTTACGTAAATGTCTTCAGACTAGAACAGTGGCAAGCATAGATGATGAATTTGATACGGATAAGGCAGCAGAGAGTGGTGATGAGGAGGAGGAAGAGGAGGAAGAGGAGGAAAAGGAAGAAGAGGAAGAGGAGGAGAAAGAGGAAGGGGAGGAAGAGGAAGAGGAGGAGAAAGAGGAAGGGGAGGAAGAGGAAGAGGAAGGGGAGGAAGAGGAGGAAGGGGAAGAGGAAGGAGAGGTAGAGGAAGAGGAGGTAGAGGAGGAAGAGGTAGAGGAGGAAGAGGTAGAGGAAGAGGAAGGGGAGGTAGAGGAGGGAGAGGTAGAGGAGGGAGAGATAGAGGATGACGATGACGATGAAGGCGAAGGTGATTACGAGGCGAAGAAGAAAGAAGATACAGATGATGAAAAAGAAAATATGGATGAAGACAATAACGAAGATGAAGATGATGAGAGCAGAATTGGGGAAAGCGGTGACGATATCGTAAACGTAGCAAACAATTATAAGAGGAGAAACGGCAGAAGGGGGGGAAAAACTGGCAGAGTAAGAAAGAAAGGAAGGGCATTAATGCGCGATGTTGACAGCAATGATGACGGAAAAGATGAAGTGATCACAATAGAAGACGATTAAACGAAAAATGAGAGAGCGAACAAACATAGAAATGTCAACTGAGAATGAAAACATCAGAGGAGAACAGTTTTTTTATCGCTGCTCTTAGTTACAACGAAACATCTACATGCATCGTTTGTAATAAACAGAGTCGTAAGACGCCTGTCGTGTTAATAAATTTTGTGGATCTCCTGCTACAAAATCTTGGGTTTTCCAAGCAGTATGAGAATCGTCTTGTAAAATTATATTGGTGGTTTATAAATATGATGGAATAATATTCATCACGGTTACGAAACAACTGGTATCAAATATCTCTATTTGAAATGACTTTATGCGCAAGTAAATTATTAGGTAATCACGTGATGAGAAGATGCTTTATTGCTTGCTGGTGTGGGTAAAAGAAAGATGTAAGTCTCCTCATTCATATCTCTTTCTTTTATCGGCAGGAGTATCATTGGTAAAGATCATATACGTCTCACGCCTTTTTACTATGAGTCGCTCATTTTCGGAGGTTAGAAATTGATTATTATGAAATCAATTTTTTGTAAATACTGTAGCCAGTTTAAACTATGCCACAAATCAAGAAAGAATTAAGCGTAATTGTATAAAGAATTGGAAGTTACTGGTGTAAGCAACAACAAAACTAACTTGATGGATTTGTTGATTCTATTAATAGAAACTTTGAGAAGATGCTTATTTGTTGGCGTCTGTTTGATCATCTCCGATTGACATATAGTGTGAAGACTGAAGGTAAATATCTTACGTTGAAGAAGCCAGCTGCTTATGGGCAAAACAGGTACTTTCAAGATGGAATCATTTTTAATGTACGAGGAGGAAAAAAATAACTAGTAGAGTTAATGGCGATTAAGAACTTTTCGGCTTTAGATACGAAGTCAATTGACGTACGTAGAGGTAGACTAGAGTGTGTAGACAAGTCACGACCTCCACAAAAACTTGAAGAAATTCTATCTCATCAATATATGCAACCCAGTGCCTAAATAAAGACCTCGAAAACTCAATATATGCAACCCATTTATCTGCGTAAATAGTTACTGAATGTGGCTTGTGGCGCGGTAATAATGCGGCCGACCAATAGGATCAATTCTGGGTTAACAGAAATCATAATACAAACTTATTCACCATTGTAAATGCTGGGGAGTTCGCGATTAAAATCTACTCTGTCAGCCCAGGCATTTATCACTTTCTGTCCTCTTCTCCTACCCGTTTGAAATATGACTTCTTTGCCTTACGAGCTTCTTGCGATGATTTTTGACGAACATGCAAACGACCTCTTTACGCTCCATTCCTGCATTCTAGTTAACCGAACTTGGTGTATGGCGGCTCTTCAACTCTTGTGGGCCAAACCTTTCACCTTGTTGTATTCAAGTCCAAGCAGAAGAAATAACCGATTAGTAGAAAACCTTCTGGCCACATTTACTGAATGTTTTACTGATGTCGATGCCCTCAATAATGCATCACGGTTGCGCAAGAAATATAGTAAAAAGTTTCCGCTTGATTATAGCCTTTACTTGAAGGAGATTCATCCTGGGGATATTTACAGTTTGGCAGCACAAACCAACAAGCATTATTGTGTGCGAAAAATTGCTCGTTTAGCAATTAAATATTGCCCGAATGTCGAAACTCTTTCTCTCACATCACCAAATATTCTTATAGATCAGAATCAATTTCTGGTTTCTATTAAAAGCCTCCCCCGTTTGCAAAACTTAAGTTTGTATTTTCATTCAGCCGGTAACATATTCAACATACTCTCTAAGGTGGCACATAATTTGAAGTCAATTTCAGTCAAAGTTTGCTGGGATGGAGTCTATACCTTTGAAAAAAGGTCGCCTTATGGGTTGCAAAAACTCATACAGTCTCAACATCAGCTAAAGACATTCACTATACAGACTGTGACAGTCAAGATGAGGCCACTATTTAAATTGTTGGAATCACAGTCAAATTCTCTTAAATCGCTTGTTTTTGAATATGTTTACTTCGACTATGATGATTCAAATATTGAACCAATTAAGTTTCATCAATTGACAAGCATCTACATAAAAGACTGTACAATATTAAAGGGTGGACTGGAATCAATCTTTGAGACGGACTTACCAAAGTTACAAAAACTTGAGTTTGAAAATACTGAATGGAGATGCAAAGATGACTGGATTTTGTTGCAAAATAAGTACAGAAACCAAATAATTGATTCTGATAATATATTTTGATTAATGACACCATGTATGTTACTTGTGAGAGCTGTATTTTTTATTAAATATACATATATCCATGCAGACATTCTTATCGGATAATGGTGTGACAGACAAAATGCGTTGATTTTGTACCGTTTTTTTATATACAATTTTTTTTCTAACAGCAATAAAAACAAATTTCGTTCGTGTATATCGCGAGCGTACAATATTACATTACTTCGGTTTGTTCCGCTACCGTGATAGTCTCTTCGACACGTGTTTTCGTTTTAAAATACTAGCCTTAGCATATTCTTGTGCAGCTTGATAATAAAGCCAAACGCTATCTCAATGGGTTTGAATGTGAAGTCTGCTGATCCGATGGTACCTTTCACCGCTGACAACTTGCGAGTTTCGACGATTGCTTTACCCCTTTAATTGACTTGCAGATTTCTTCTCCTTGACAGCACTTCGTTTCAACGATCAAATGCAATATTTGCTGCGGCAAGTCATCACCTAGTCCACTACGGATTCTTCAATATTAGATGTGATTGGCGTTAGATGATCTATGAAAATGAGTATTTTTCAATGTACAGAGGGTACTCAAAAGTTTACGGACACTTTCTTATTGTGTGAATTGCTCGATTTTTTATTATAATAACAATGTCTTTCACAATAATAAAAACCGCTTCTACACTATTGGATTAAATCTTTTGTTAGTGTTTAATATTTTGTTGGACCCCATTTGCATCTATTGCTATCGTGGCATGTTTTCGATAAGTTTTTTAATTTTATCTTGAGAGATCGACCTCCAAGTTTTTTTCACAAGTCGTTCAAGCTCATTAAGATTTTTAGGTTTCTTTTTTTCATTTTTAAGGCTTCGCTTAATCTCATCCCACAGATTTTCTCTTGGGTTAAGGTCAGGACATTGGGCTGGCCAAGAGAGCGTTCGGAGAGATTTTCTTCTCGAAATTCAATGGCAATAAATGGCAACACGATTCTTTTTATTAGGTCGTCCAGAACGTGGCTTTGCTTCAATTGATCCAGTAACATTGTATCGGTTTATACAAGCTGAAACTGCTGAATGACCACATCCCACGATTCTAGCAATTTGTCTGCTGGAATGTCCAATTTTATGACCATAAAGAATACTGTTTTTTTGGAAGTCAGTGAGTTGTTTTCTTTTATCCATGATTCTCTTTAAAACAAAAGATAGACGCGACAGATTGTTTTGTTTATTTATTTATATTTACAACATGACAATTTAGGCAAACAGTTAACATAACAAACATCCTAAATAAGTAGTGTAGAAACATTTTTTATTATTGTAAAAGACACTGTTATTACAATAAAAACTGAGCAATTTATGCAATAAGAAAGTGTCCGTAAACTTTTGAATACACTCTTAGATCGCTGGTTAAGTGTTAAATCGCTTTCTCGATCAGCGGTTAACAAGTCTGATCTTGCATCGAACTTATCGGAACTTAGGCATCAGGATTTCTAATTAATTGTGTTTAACGCGTTACTACTATTATTATAAACTTTCCCGTCACAGATTTTCGTAACAATCCCTAGCGAATCATAGTCATTGTTTGACTCAGACGTTAAATAGAATCCAGAGAAGGTGTATACAGTTGGATTAAGTCCGTGAGTATTGATAAATCCTATTAGGTCACCAATTGACTAGATAGTAGGAACGAGCCTAAGAGTTCCGCTGGAAGACGACTAAATTCCACGAACGCTCTCCAATCCAACATGAGCAACTGTTTTTTTGAGGTGATAAATTTAGTAGTTGTGAAACTCATAAGTCCCGGTCAAAAAATAGCAGGTGATTTGACACAATGATTTTCTGAGGTAATGATTTTCATGCATTGATGCAACGACGAGGCAAGACAATAATTTTCATCAATGATAATGATTTTTGAGACAGCGTTTGTCTGAGCCAATTCACCAAATCTTGCCTAAACAAAATAGTATCCTCATTACACCTTTTTGTAAACTGCATGACGTATATCATACAGTCACGTCCCTCTTGGGTATAATTCAACTTCCTTTTGTATCTCAGGATAATTTCCTTCGGTTGCGTTATTCTTATCCTCAAAATTCCAAGAAACCTATTACCCATATTTTTATGACCATGTTCCTTCTGGCCTACATGTCTGGACTCTGCCTTATACGGGATTTTTTCAAATGTTCATTCACCAAAGCTTTGCTAATTTATTGCCCGTTTGTAACTTAGGATCTCGACACAAATTTGAGGGACGATGTTTAGCACTTTATTAGTTTGTTTCTTCTGATAAGTGCATTACTACATGATAAATAATGACTGTCGAGGTAGTAGAATTGTCGGTGAAACATGAATGAATATAAATTACGGGTGCGGATAACCAGGAAGTGTTGCACAACTCATAATATTTCTGCCATGACAATGAGTTATCTGCAAGTAATTAGTTAAGAGGCATACTGTATATGCAGCTTGAAAGAGAATATTGTACACGTTTGGACCCTGCCAGTCAGGTGTGTCACCAAAATGTCGTGACTGAAAAGATTTGTCTGTATCATACACTTAAAACAGTAGTCCCGATAATTCAGGATGACATGATAATCGAAATATTGTAAATATTTGTCGGCATTATTTCACTCAATTCAGGGATTTATGTACGACATATTTAATGAGACCCAGGGAAAATTACAGACAGGAAAACTCACAACTCTTTTGCATAAATCATAATTTTATGATTCCTCACGGTTATGGCTTTTGACATAAATCATAAATCTTATGGTTCCTCGCCATTGCTTACACCATTGTTGGTATTGCAACATTGTATAACAACACTTAAAGAAAGCTGAAAGGGTGTATTCCCATCCTCGTTTGAAGCATTACATGCTTGATATATTAAACGAGCCAAGTAGACGAGCAGTGGGAGAATGATAGTGCTCGCAACACAAACTACTGAAATAAATAAAACAAACCATATTTAGACGTATCGAAAAACAGGGGGAGCGAACACTTACAGTATATGACTCACTTATAATCTCGGTTTTGGCCGAAGAAAGTGACGTACTAGTTATTAGTGAAGGCAATCTGCGTTAATGTCAAAATCTCTACCACACAATAAACTTTTTCTTACTACCTTTCTCCTGCCCACTCAGAAGTGTTATACGTCGATAAACAATTGCTTTGCGCACCACTAATCCAGAAGTTTGTTATTCGAACGAGTTAAACGCGATAGCTGACATTGGAAATATGCCAATTTAATACTTTACCAGGATGTCATAGCAGCATAAGGGCTAGCCATTAAAAGTGTTATGATCTTTGTGGTTACAAATGCTGGTTGTATCTGTAAAATCCCTCTTTACTGAAAATTTGAGGCAGGAGGAAATCGAGCAGTCTTAACTATTAAACTGTTTAGTTGTTTCAGCTCTTTAAAGATCGTGTAGCATATAAAGAATTTGTCGCTCGAGAATACTCTTATTCAGGTGTGGAGATTCGTATTTCGTAAACATAAATACTTTGACGATTAATACGTAAATAAATACAACCGCGGGTTAAGTTATACTAACATGTTATGATGTGGACAGTGAGATGTAACGTCTTGTGGACAGGATTTTTTAAAGAGTATGTGTTGGTGTCGAGATTAGGGGTGAATTATTTCAGAAGCGTGCGAATTATAAGATGAGGAATGCAAATTTCTCTATCCGATATTTTCAACGTTTAGAACTTATCCGTTTTTTATATACCTTTCTCATAAGCTTTGTACTACATGCCCTCACTTCCTTTGTACTGCCTCAATATTTATTTATACATAACTACTATAACTTACTATAACTCGCATAACTGAGGGCATGTAGTACAAAGGAAGTGAGACATGTACTACAAAGGAAGTGATTTCAGTTTTAAAAAGACAACACAGTACCGTTGGAACCTTGACAGGGAAAGGTGTAAGAACCTCCTCGAATATCGGAATAAGGGTCATCCCATGCGTGCTTAATAAACCGCAAAATCTCAGTTTTAAAAAGTTGATCTAGTCTTAGTCTTGATATTTTAAATACGTAGTCAAAATTGATATCTATCAGCGTCAATACTTTTACTGTACTGAGCCATGTAATACAAAGGAAGTGAGGTAAGTAGTACAAAGTACAAAGTAAGCGAGGCAACATGTTTCTGACGGAAAATACGCACTTAATGACGCACACCCCGTTAACGGCATTACTCGGTACGCTTTTCAATAAGTACAACTTTATTGCTGAATGTACACTTTTCCCCTTCTTATTTGCAAGTAGTACAAAGTAAGAAGCTTTTTTTTTATAATTTAGAACTTTATTCCTATGTCAAGATTTACGATAAACACGACGTATTCCTCAGTGATTTCCGACGAGTTACACCAACATTTCCAGCCGCAGCCCAATATTTGTAGGACCAAATAACGAAACAGATTTCGATATATCGGGTTGACAGATGAAAACGAAACAGATTTCACCCGATGCGGACGGATTTGTTTTATTTAATTTAATCCTCATGTATTTATTAGCTTTAGAATATAGAACAGCGCAGTAAGCGCAGAACTCGAAATAGATATATAAGCAGTCGTAATTTCCTTAGCAAACGGTGTCTTCGGTTGAATAGATTCGATCTTGAATCTAAGAATTGTTATAACATAGTAAATTAAATAAACATATTATATTTATAAATAGTATTCTCTGATCTATATTGTGGAGTGCCGATAAAGCTTGAAAACGCTTTCTTGATCGGTGCTTGATAAAATCGACTTGTTGTGTAGCGCGTTTGAGATAAATGTACTGCCTCACGTGGATACGGATATTCACATTCGAATACAAGAAGCTCGGCTAAAAGCAAGAAGAAATATTACTTCATACAGCTAACCGTAAACACTTGACGGAATCATTGTTGAGGTTGTTATAACAAAAAAATTTTATAGTTTCCCAAATTAGTTATCCTTGCCTCACTAGGTGATTCTTTATGAAATGTCTCTTCTTTATTTTTCATCAATCAATTTAGTTCATCGTATAAAGCATTGAGAAATTCCGCCAGATTTGTTATAGAGCCCAAAAAGCTTTAGTTTCAAATTATAAGATTTTTTATGCGCAGATGTCTGCTTTACTATCTCGTCATTTATTGATATATTGTTTCTTTTGTCTGTGACTCTCTAGGTTTAATACTAGAGCAAATAGATTTCTAGTTAGTTTTATTAAGTCTTTGAAAGCTGCTATTTGCAAGTAGAACACAGAGTAAATGAGAAACTTTTATATCTTGCGAGATTTTATCAAAGATGCTTGTAAGTATTAGTTAGATATCTGTGGTAATAGACACGAGAATAAGCTCTTTTAACCCCTGGTTTGATACAAGACACAGATCATAACCATTATATTCTCACAATATAAATAAAGTTGGCAGTCAAAACAGGCGCCAAGAAGATACGGGATTATATTTTCGCACCGAGAAGTATTATTGCCCGACGTTAAGCAAAAAGATGTTACGTTAACTGTACACGCAATACTCTGTAATCACTGCAATCTCGTTTCACACACTAAAATTTGACGGTGTCACAGCATTTTGAAAACCGCAATAAAAAGGTGTCAATTGTCGACTTGTATCACTTGGTTATTAATACTATTAGCAATGAGTTGACAAACAAGAACGCTTTTTGTTACTATCAAAAAACAATAATTTTCATACGTCATTGATGTTATTACGGTTTAACCTGCTACAATAACAATCTTATTATGACATTTCAAATTCACATTAATCATGTTGTCTCGACTAAACTCTGTGAAATTGGCCTAAATGTTACCGGACCCCTTACTATAATAATATGTGTGTTTCTTTCTTTCTTTATTTAATGTAGCCTAATTACAGATAAGTGCTATAATATATACAGTACGTAGCATAACGTACTAATTGGAAGAGGTAATGAATTCGATAATAACAACCTATAAAATAAAACGAAAATTATAAGATAATATTTCTAAATTGACTTCATTCTACTATTAGCACGCGATGAATCTTGTCTGAGAATCAAATTATTTCCTTACACGTCACCTACCGTACGTATCTCACTTACTGTAACTCTACTGTAAACTTGACGAGCTGTCTGGTAGGAGATAGCTTTTGAAAACTATGAAACGCTGGAGGCGGCAAAAGAATGCACATCTTTCTGTATTTTAGTACACATTATACACTCACTAGAAAAAAGTCACTGGACACTTTATTTATTTAAGCCTTACTGTAAAATGAGAGAATTTTTTTAATAGCTTATTGGGTCCCCACGCCTCTCAATACATTCACAAAAGTCTAAAAATACTAGAAATTAATCTATTATAAGTTTTGTCTGGGCATTTTTCTTTGACGCCATATATAATTCGCGCTTATTTGCGGGTCGTAAATTTCGTTTTCGCATTCGATTATGTTTACTAAAGTATATGAGTCCTTCAGCAGCAAGATGCGGCAAAACCAGTCGAAGGGAGGCGGATGCCGTTCAAGTCCGGTTATGTAATTATACGGATTTTGACCGACTTAGTTCGTAATGTTGCCAATTTAGCTTGAAAAACGTCTAGAAGTGCTCCCCAAAGGAGAGATAGCCAAGACCATTCTTTATTATAAGCATCAAGAATAAGAGATTGATATAATACGAATGCACAACAAAGAGCTTGTGGTGTACAATATATTACCGATTGTCTCAAGCTTAACATTGTCGCAAAGATATGGATTTGATTTATTTGATTTAGGAACATCCCATAGTAATTGTCGTATACTGTACATAATAAGAGACTACTACGTACGTCGTCTATCTGGTCATTAGATCTGAGATCTTACATTTCCATCGCCATCCTTTGCTGCATGAACTTACCTTTTTCACATAGTTTTGATATTCATTCGCTCTTCATGCTCTTCATTTTTCCTAAAATATTTCCGCATTAACCAACAAGTACCCATTTATCGTAATTTTCTGTGCAAATCTTTCGGGGGAGTTTATATCATATACTTGATACTTGATACTGAATTAACTTTACCCACCCACCACCCAAGCCTGAAGGAGCGTATTTGTTACATCCTCAGTTGTTATTGTTATTATTTAATTTCGTCATCATATTTTAGTAATGGTCATAATCTATCAGCGTTGTGTGTCACATGTTTGAAAGATCGTCGGTAAATAAAAATTTTCCGTCTTTGTCGCACAGTCCTATTATTAATTTTATGCGTGAAATAAAAAGGACATGACTCATATGAGCAACCTCATGTTTATATCCTGAAGTCACGTCCCACTTCGCATTCCCATATATAATTATAAAAAGTATAATTAACAACATATCAACCGCTTTTTTGCCACACACCTCTATAATAAAAAATATTTTATTTCTTTTTCGCATCCTACTTATTAGTTTGAAAAAAGTCTCAATATTTACCGTCGATTCTACAATGTTACTAATTCGTGGTTGGTCTATTAATGACATGACCATCCTCTTTATCCTTTACTCCACCATCCGAAAACCACTTCCCCAAACTTATAATCCTTCAAATAACGCATACTGGGTGTCCCTCCGATGAACTGCAAAAAAGTTTTACGCCTACTTATGAAAAATCGACGTTATTTAACATCAATCTCAAAGAAAAACTACTACCACGGCTCCGCATCAACATACATTGTGTATCAATTCTAATTTTCTATAGCCATCAAATTTTTTATTAATTCGACGTGTATTGACTACTAGTCATGCATGGGATATATGATAAGTAGAAAAATCATAAATCACTGTCGAATAAACTCCAAGTTTATGAAAATTTTAAATCGCTAAATTATAAAATAATGAAAGATGTTAACCTATTTCTGAACTTGACAAACTGAAATCTGGTAGCGGAGGAAAATTATCACTGTTTCTTGGTTGAGGCAAATCTCCAGTAGGTAGGCACTTACTAGAATATTTATTCTCCTTCTCAAGACGTGATAAGGGTTTTACATCATTATGATAAACGGCATTCCACGTGTTGTTGTCATACTTGTCAATAAGCTCGATAATATCATCCAAAAGTGTCTCTGTATTTAGACGCTTATCAGGATCAGCATCACAACACCGCTCGGCAAGTTTCTTGTATTCCTCTGGTGCGGAATCAGGCA
>CAJVPI010000070.1:0-61492 GCA_910592345.1 Paraglomus brasilianum
TTAGTTGTTTTCAAGTCATCAAGACCAGATGCAAAAAGCATGCTGAAAACTGCTCGGGGAGCAGTCGTATTTAAGCGGTTTGAGAACTAATTTCTATACTCCGCAGCTAATTAATGTCCAATAAAATATTAATATATATGATTAAATTTGTGCGACAAGTATTAGAATTCCGAAATTCGAAATACTTGCAATTCTAATTTCGGTAGCGCAAAGTCACATGAACATTTTACCGTTCACAATGGCACTTTGCCACACTGTAATGAGCTATGAGAAACAGAGTAAATTGCTTTTGTAATTTAAGAAAACATGAACCAGTTAAAACTCCAACAATAACTGAAATAATGGCCCAAAGTTATGTTGCTGTATATTACAGACATGTTGCTTACAACCAATACTTTTCTGAAGCACGTATGTAGTGCCGATTGGGAACATCCTCATTCATGCTTCATACATTAATCTTCTAGCTTCAGCATACCTAAACCTTGGTAATTGGATATAATCTGAAGATAATAATCCGAAGGGAGATTTCATGATTTATATGTAATATAATTGTATATACATACAAGTAAAGACAAACGAGTTATGCGATTTCAATACCATGTCCTATGAGCAGCTATATCCTGCGTCTAAACTGTCGATCTCCATCCCCAGGGAACCACAAATTTCGCATTCCGTACCAATATTCTCTCCTTTCTTAGTAAAGAACACGTATCCAATATCGGAATAGTATCCACATCGCCAATTTCCCCCCACTCGTCGTATCCTTGGGGTTTGTATTCGACAAGTGCAGTTATCTCGTAATAATGTAATACGTCCGGTTTTGAACGTGTTTTTGTTGCTATTTTAGAGGGAGCAGACTTTTTTTCCTGCTCTTTTTCCTTGACAGCATACTCAGTAGTGGGACTTTTGGGAGGAGTTGCCGGAGATTTGATCGATTCATCAACGTAGATTCACTTGGCGATGAAAGTGTCTGAGAATCAGTTTGAGATATTGAAGATTGCGACTGATGTTGAATCTGACATGGATATGTAGCATAATTAGCTGCTGACTATTGGGTCTGAGCCGCAGAGTGATAAAGAGGAAGATTGGATGATACCGTTGATGTCGGAGAAGTATTCAATAATAGATTAGGTGCATCTCTTCGAAACTGTTGATGTTGAGGAGAAGGATAATGAGTGTAGGACGAGGATGGTGTTGACTCACTAACCGTAGACGTTGAAGGATCAATCAGCGGATGACTGGATGTTGAAGGATCAATCGGCGCTGCTGTTCTTGTTGCTGTTGCTGTTGCTGTTGCTGTTCTTGCTGCTGTTGTTGCTGTTGTTGACGAAGTGCTGACTGTTGCGATTGCTGATTAGTGAGCCACGGTTGCTGTGCCGATGGATATTTGGCAGATCGAGTAGCTGCTGTATGCGCAAGCAATTCCATCCCAGTGCCACTTTGCTCATTCCGTGTACTCGTCGAGTTATTATCGTCACGTACATTTGATGAACTGTCGGATAAGACCTGCCTACCCCCGCTGATAGATTTAGAACCACGATTCTCAGACGAGACGAGTTCAAGCGCCGTCTTTACTATATTCATAGTCTCGTCATCAATATCAGCAGTATTTTCTAGTTGGCAGGCATTAATGTTTTGTAGCAGAGTGTATTCCAATAACCTGCTGAAATGTACTAATTGTCTGTATTACGCCAGTTGAGCGCACTAATTATAATACATCCATCATGAAATTTGTGATAGTATTCGCGGCTTCGGTACAGATACTCATACTATGGTCATTATCGATATTCTGGATGTGCATTCTTATCAAAGCATAATTGTACAATAAGCAAAGATATACTCGTATGTGATCAATCGTTGTACGTGAAATAGCCGTCCGCAATGGCTCGACTTTGTCAATTTGTAGAAATGGAGGTAAATCGTTCTTCCATTGTTGGGAATTTTCACTCCCATTATGGCTAAACAAACATATCTATTTATATAGAATTTTTTAGGAGTTTGACCCCGTTTCAAGATTGTCACATATTTTATTGTTATTGTTAGTAAATAAGGGTGATCAATGGTGTAGACAATAAAAGAACGCAAAACTCCATGTGTCGAAAACTCTAATGTGTGTACCTCCCCCCCTCCTTTTTTTTAACGATTGCAACTGAAGTGCCGAAAACTCTAATGTGTGTACTTTTTGAAAGAAATCCCGGCCTCCCCCACCCTTTTTTTTAAACGATTGCAACTGAAGTGCCAAACCTCCTTTTTTAATAAGAACTCTTATGCAGCGTTGTGCGTCTCCTGCATCTACGAGCTTATTTATAGTCATTAGAAAACCACAGGAAGAAGAGTTTGCCAAATTGACAAGTTACATAATGCCGGAAACTACTTTAAAATGTGTGGATTAGTATATTTTAATATAAATACTCAATAGAACAATATTTCTAATATATTGCTTCTCCAACCCAACTAGCGGCATCACACATATGGTTCATTTGCTTGAATACGTAGTCACAACTTTAAAATATGTGGATTAGTATATTTTAATATAAATACTCAATAGAACAATATTTCTAATATATTGCTTCTCCAACCCAACTAGCGGCATCACACATATGGTTCATTTGCTTGAATACGTAGTCACAACTTTAAAATATGTGGATTAGTATATTTTAATATAAATACTCAATAGAACAATATTTCTAATATATTTGCTTCTCCAACCCAACTAGCGGCATCACACATCATGGTTCATTTGCCTGAATACGTAGTCACATTAATATAGACAATGTATATAGCTTGCCTGTTTTAAAACAATATTTTGACGATGCTATAAATATGATTCTTGTTCGAGTGAGAATATTTTCCAGCTTTCGTTAAGTTCAAACCAGTCAATATCTGTCCATACAACCCATATTTTTCCTCCATGCAGACTATATAATTTCGTTTATAATCTTCTTATATAAACGTTCTTGTTGTCGTCTGAAATATTCTCAATGGCAGATGCATTGCTTGTCATCAATTTGATAATCGGATTCTTTACAATGTGGCAGTCTCTTATTAGCATTTACAAATTTTACAAAAGACAGACACCTATTTCGGCCGATACCGGACTAAGAAATAGAGAAACAATAACATTGAATGAACGGGAACATATTGATGAAAGGACCAACATTGAGCAAAGACATGCAGATTTTACTGTAAACATACGTGGTAATAGAAACGATTTAAACGATGAGAATGTTGTTATTACTATTGCGTATAAGGACTTGATGTAAGCATTAATTACTGGCACTGCTTGTTTATCTTATTTTGTTAATCTTCAATTCTTTCCACTTTTAATTACAGTCTTGACGCGAAGACTCAGTTTCTCAGTAAGACTTAAAAATACAAGTGGATTGGTCATGCCACAAAAAAGTGGCAGTCCTGTGACTTCCGAATGATCTCCGATGCAAGAGGCTTTCCACAGGCCTTTAATTCAACTCTCGATAATTCGACTTTCCAGAATTCGATCGCCTGGAGCAATGACCCGATTTTTCATATGAAATTTTTTTCCGTTAATTCGACCATTACATATACATTTCCGATAATTTGTAATTCGACCGCCCCAAAAATTTTCTATTAAGCCAGCATGTATAAATAGTATTATAACTACGCCCGTTAATACTGTAATACGATCGTTAGAAAATCACTTCCATTTATGTATTAGTTGATTAATTTCTTCCGATTATTCGACCGTTTACACTAGGCTATTAACATGTTTTCCTATGACATCAGCAAAACTGTATGCTCGTATAAGAATTATAAGATGTAGATTGTGCGCATTATTTAATAAATTGAATACGATAATTGATAAACATACTCACTTCTTTATTAACAACTGTAATTATTCTGACATTAGCATAGAAACTAATCCCGCATGTCTACCAGTTATGGTCCTGTTTCGGCTACTCATTCAATATCGTTCTGGCCAACAAAACTTCTATAACTTTCCTTCTCTTGACCCAGTTACCACGTAGACATCGTCGTAAAACCTCAAAGGTTCAAGGAAAAATTAGAAGAACAAAGAATTTTCTGAAACCATTCGCTTACATTCTGGCTAATAATCCTAACATTGCTATTAAGGATTTGGTTAGTTATTGCTTTTGACAAATGTACGAATTGCAGTAAAATTTGTTCGATGCCTGCCATATGTTATACAGATAAAATAAACTCATTATTAGCTACCGATACAATCTTCGGACCCGTTAACTATAAACTAGTTAGTATTGATGAGATTATACCGATATTTCAAGTATTATAGCCCTCAAATATTTTGAACTGTCCACAGAATAGTTGAACGCAAGTGGTGTATATTCAGGAGGAGTATACGTATTGGCATATCAATTAGATACACCATGAAGCAAGATAATATCACATCAACTATAAAAAAACAAAAAGGTCCACTGACGGCATTTCAGAAGAAAGAGATATCTTGCACCAATGCAGACATGTTTATTCACAAGCACAAAACCCCTCGCCCACTTCGTGGAATTGATAAAGGCTCTCTGGCAGTTGAATATTATTGGAATGGATTTAATGAGAGCACACAATCGTAAAATTCTTCTCTTAGTTGATAACGCTCCGACGCATGTGACAAATATTAGACTTTATTATTTGCCACCTAATACGATTGCCCTGCGATGCGGGGATTATTCATTCTTTCAAGATTTAGTTGTTATTAACATATAGAAAGTAAACTAATCTAATTCATCTGTACTGTATTTAGGTACAATATCGACGATTGCTAGCGAGAAATAGAGTTGAACGGTCTATCGAACCGTTACACTGGTCAACATTCTGGACGCAATTAATTTGTGTTGAAGTGTGGCAGTCAGTTAAGGAATATTTGTTGGCAGAAAATTAGTATTCAAGGAAAGCAGAGATGCCGTTAGCAGAATTGAATCAGAAACGGAGAGTGTTCAGCAATTAATCGATAAACTAGGTCTTGAATTGCCAATGACGGCAGAAGAATATATTAATGTTGACGATAATGTAATAGCTGGAGGCCTGACAGATGGAAAAATTGTAGCAGCGGTGTATTCTCCTGAAGAAGAACCAGAAATAACTCAATCTGCTGCAATAGAATTTTTGGCGAGGATTTTGCATTTGATGTTAAAATGACATCGGAAAACTGCGTAATGTGCAGGGTCAATTCTGGGCTTAAGCACTGGTTGATTTATAAGTATGTGATGAAATAAAGATTTTACTTCAAATCAGCTAGCGTTATTTGAAAATATACAATTATTTAACTCGTTATACCAATATAATGAAGTCCCATAAATATCATTATCAACGATTATACTGATAAAGAGGTTTGACTGTATTGGAACTCAAATCGCGTTCTATTTCTTAAGTTAAAGTCGACGAGATGGTTGTAAAACGGCTGAAGTTATAGAGGTTTGGATATTACGTCATTTATATTGGCGGGTTACATCATGTGCATACATTGAATTGAACTCTTTACGTTTATTCGTAAATAGAAGGACTAACATGGATTTTTGAATCAAGAATTAAGTTTCAAGATTGTTTGGTAACGCTTATTCTTTAAATGGCAAATCTTCAAGTCGGTAGTATGGACATTTCCCACACTTTCAGGGAGGGCAACTCTATTTCCAAAATCGGAGTAGTATGGTTGATCATTAAACAGAAATAACAACGTCCGGCTCGGACCTCTTCCTTTTATTCCCAACGATGCTCATATTTGCTATTTTTATAACAGTAATTATCTACCTTATATGCAAATACCCCGACAGAGCTATTGGAACTCCGAAATTCAGGAAACTGCCTGGTATGTGGTGAATCAAAGGGTAACGTGTTTGAAGAAATGGGACCCGGAACATGAAAAGGCTAATTTCAGACCCCAACTTGACTGTCGCTTAAAAAATAGGCCCCAGAGGACTTCCAATACTCGGAAACTTGATATCTCAACTCCTTCATGTAACACGAGACAAGACGTCTTTGCAACATACAACCAGCTTGTATAATAAATATGGTCCCATATGGTACTTTACGTTCTAATTCATCGTTTCAACTGTTGTGCGTTGCAAGTTAACAACAAACGCCCGATTTCTTCAGGACGATATCCCTACCTGGAATTGGGCGAGTTGTGGGGTAATCGATCAAACATGTTTCGCAGTGACCAACGCGATTAAAGCTACATTAACCCTAACCTGCTCCATTAACAAAGAATCGATGAACCGGCAACGCTTGAATACATACTTAAAAGTAGGTTTATCTGAACATCTTATTTGTAAATTTACGCAAACTCTCACCATTGCCTTTTCCCTAAACCAGAAAACTTTGACAACTACGTGAAGGGGGACTACCTGTCGAGCCGCATGCAAGATGTACTTGGGCATGGCATCTTTGCAACAGGTGCATAATACATTCATATTCTTTGTTGGTTGCATCGCTTAAAATTTCTTGCTTAGCCTTAAGGTCTTAATAAATTCACGACTAAATTTTCGTAGACGGTGACGTCTGGAAAGTACAAAGGTGAATTCACGTTAAATTCGCGCATCAAGAAAAGGAAATTAAATTAATTTGTATTACATGCAGAAAGAAAGCATCCAATATCTTCAAAGTGCGAAACTTTCGCGAAATAATCTGTAAAGCATTCGCCGAAGACGGCAACTTGTTGCTAAAGATACTTAACTCAGCGGCGAACAGCGAGGAAGAGCTTGATCTGCAAGGACTATTCTTCCGATACACTATGGATACTTTTGGAAAGTAAGTGATTGTCAAAAGTTGTGCCGCCATCAATCGAATCATTCTCACACTTTTTCAAAATAAAAAAAAAAAAAACACACAATTTTTTTTTAAAGAATCTGCTTTTCAAGAGACTTTCAATGTCTTTCAAAGCCAAACGAGCCGAATGCGTTTGCGTCGGCGTTCGATTTCGCTCAATCCGTCATTGAACATCGATTTATGTCTCCATTTTGGAAATTAACAGAGGCGTTTACTAAACAGGGCAGAAAATTCCGTGAAGCAGTAAAGTTTTTGGATGACTACGCGTATGATGTGATTAGGGAGAGAAGAACAGCCGATCCTCACGGACATACGGTTAATGACTTGTTGGGGTTGTTTATACGGGAGGACATGAGTGATGAAGAATTGAGAGACATATTTTTGAACTTGTATCCTTTCGTCTGCCTTGGAATTAAAAAAAAAAAACAAAAACCGAACATGTACCGATTTTTCTCATGCATACCGTATTTATCCTTGATTTATTTTCTGACAAACTTGATTTAGCATGATAGCTGGTAAGCGCAATTTGTCTTTAGCGAACATATAATATGAATTATCTCTAATTCTCTGACTGTTTTCTCGCAGGCAGAGATACAACGGCTCAAGCCCTGAGGTGATAATTGTTTGAAATTGCGGGCTCATATTTGTCACTCATGATAGACTAAGTTCGTATTTAACTTGTGTAGCTGGATGTTTTACCGAATCTGCACAAGACCTGACGTAGAGGAAAGACTATTGAACGAGATTAATACAGTACTCGATGGTAAAGCAGCGCCAGACTATGAAGATATCCACCTTATGAAATATACCGAAGCAGTGTATGTTACTGGTTTCATTATATCGATTTTCGTCTGTGGATGATTTCTAATATCTCTACTCTCTGTCAGTTTCTTGGAAACTTTGCGTCTCCATCCATCAGTTCCAAGAGCCGCTAAAGTGGCAGTTAACGATGATGTACTGCCAGATGGGACATTTATTCCGGCAGGTACAGTTGTATCCTATCATCATTATAGTATGGGTAAATCAAAAATACTGTGGGGCGACACGGCCGAAGAGTTCAGACCCGAGAGATTTTTAGATGCTAATGGAGATGTACGGAAGATCAGCCCTTTTACATTTCCTGTTTTTAACGCTGGCCCGAGGACATGGTGAGTTAATTATTGATAGTTGCAATTTCATATCTTACAGTTTCACCGGAAATAATGTCTTTTCTCACCCCTCACCCCCTCCCCCATCCAGTCTCGGACAACAGTTTGCTAGCATTGAAGTTCTTACAGTAGTTTCAATGGTTCTGAAACACTTCAAAATAGAATTGAAATCTAAAGAGGAACCACTACCGGGTCGATCTCTGACACTGCCAATGGCTCAGCCATTGCTTTGTAGAGTGTATAAAAGATGATTACTGTGAGATGTGCTATCCTAACTTAATTCGAGCTTACACTGAATATGTACTACACGTGATGACATCATATAAATCCGTTTTGGTCAATTCTGGATGCTTCATTCATTATTATGATTCGATTTCCACCACTCGTTAGTTTAATGAAAAACCAATTATTGATAACATCTTCATTCGTACATTCTCGTAAATATTCCATTATACTTGATAAAGAAGGACCATATCACAAACTTTTAAAAAGAAAACACACCCCATCAGAAAAAGAATTTGACAAATTAAGCGTATTTGAACAAGACATATGGGCTAGTCCTTATGGTGCGAAGTTTGCGTTGGTTTACCCTCGAATACATGTGCTTGGAAATTTATATTGGAGTTTCTTTTCCACTTTCCTTAGTGGCTGCTATTGCGACACCCTTACGTCGCTGTATATACCATGACCGATTGATGCCGAGACGTAAGGGATACTTGCCTGTTAATATTATACGTCTATATTAATTTAATGCTCGTAGATATCCAATCGTTCCATAGATTTCCTCATTCGTTTCATTAGACTATATGATGACAAGACAAATAGGCTATGGCTTCTTCCAGATATCACAGGGAAGACGTACAGAGATAAAAGGCATGGACTTGCGTTTTATATCCGATCACGAGCCGATGTCGTCAGTGCTTTGACGCAAGAAGGTACAAATGTAACCTCAATTAGATAGTTATTCTAGGCATCTACTAAATTTGTTTGCATTTCACGCAGGAAAATACAAACAGATCCAGTCAGATGCATATTGGAGACCAGATATGATACATCATGTATGGCGAATATTGCTCAGAGACCTCAAGAAAGAATGGGACAATATCAAAACCACTGTTGATAATGCAGGCGCCAAATTGTGCAGGACAGACCTATTTATACCAATGTTGAGAGACAACCGCAACCAACAACAATACGACGTATATTCCAACAGCAGACATATACCTGGGTTACAATGTATTCTGGTGCTTGATGGCCAAGAAGAGAGTAATACGATAAATGATGGACGAAAACAATTACCAATGATTCCTTCATCACCCATTGGCACTCCAGTGTCAGTCGGCTTTGTTTCTAGTCGAACAAATCAGTACTCAGTACAGTCAAATATCATGGCTTATGACATACGAAAAGTTTGGGGAAAAGAAGGTCTGAACAATATCAAGAACATGCTTGACGAAAAGTATAGAGATGAATGTCGAGCTGTGGGTGTGGTGAGACACGTAGCCACGAAATGGTTTGCATTGGCCTTGTGGAAATTATTAGATTATACCGAGTGACTTGATATACCGATTTAATTTTAGCCACAAATATACAATAAATCCAAATATTATCAATATAGCTACTCGCTGACTCGTCCTCTTGCTCGCGCTCTCTCACACACTCTCTCTACCTCTCTCTCCCCCTCTCTCTATCCTCTCCCTCATTCCCCGCCGCCCAACGCGATTTTACTCGTTATTCCATCCACTCCCGAACAAGTGTTTCCAAATCCAGTCATGTATAATGTAGGTTAACCGACATACGTATATTACGAGCCACGCGCTGCTAAGAGGTACGCGCCTATTATATTTATGCGATAATCTAAGTATGGTAAGGATAAGCGTAAAGTGAGGTGTGAACAATGTCAGGAATATAAATCGTCCGATTTTCTTGCGGGTTGTGTTCACGTTAAATGGTACGAGCGAGTTCAGGTAATTTTGATATTCGCTTCTGAAATTAAACTCTATTGCACCTTCTTTTAGTAGATTTAAATATCTAAATACAAAAGAATTGATGTTACTACAACAAGTTGGTTGAATCGCGTGGCTTGTCAAGATTTCTATATACTTGCCTAGCCGATGCCTGACATCCAGGCCTGATTGAAGCGGGCCTAGCAATCAAGGTCTTTGCGACGAGTATTTCATCGTCACTAGTCTTGCATTCGACATCGATAACATCATACCCAACCGGAATACTGTTATATCCCCATCCGCCTTCTGTTCTTATGATACGCTCGAGACAAGTTTTAGTAATCTGGTAAACCACGCCTTGTAAAGTAGGAGGCAGTGAATTCTCTGGATTGTTTGGATCCCATTTGAATGGTGTCCCCGCTTTGCAACGAGAATGGATTTCCATTGCATATTCTTTGGTGATTTCTTTTTCCGTTCTTTTGATCAGACTAGCATAGCATGGCTCAAAGTACGGTACACCCGCGAAATCCATGCTTAGCCAGTACTCGGGGGCAGTTACAATTTTGTGCTGTAACGGATTGATCCCGCGACGGCCTTGGAAGACTGCCTTGTTCATATTACTGCCGTACGCTGTTTAAGTAAAATCATTTAGTGCATTAGGCAGGAGACTTGAAAGATGAGTAATCTGCAGAAAACATCCAAATTCTGCCCGAGAAATAAATTATTATGACAATAAAAGGAATCAAAGGGTAAAAAACTGTTGTAGAGATTACCTAGATACCAAATGCAATCATCGTTGATGTAATCGGTTATTATGGTCGTGTCGTTTAGCACCATTGTCTAATTTATTAATTCACTATGCTCGTCTTTCGGCAGTGAATACGAATATATATATAAGCTCTGAAGACAATTGCAGCAAGACTAGACTAAAATTCGTTACTATTACGTTTGTCGGTTAATAATAATCGCTTCGACATTCTCCTTGTTACCTAATTGTATATTTTCTATAATAATCCGATAATCGTGCTTCGTCCCACCTTCCCGGTAAATAACAATAAAAAGGAAAAAATATGCACATTGAAATGGACACACAAACGATAATAGCACGTTGAAACATTTATTGATGAATCAATACCATTCACCCTTTCATTCTAAATAACGTGCATACCAATATGGATTATAAACAAAAGTATTCATGAAACACAGGTAGCGAATGACATCATTATATGTGTGATATTACATATGGCACCTCGACTTCAATCTCATAGGTATATCATCTTTAGCCATAAGAACAAACCTTTCGACCTCTTCAACCTTTTCTGCAGGAACAGTCAACTCGACATTAAAATTCTGCATAATCAATAGTAATACTAGCTTAACTTCTACCATTGCCAATCTCTCGGCTGGGCATATTCTTGCCCCATAACCGAAAGGTAACCAGGTTAATGGCTTAATTTCGTCTTTTCTCTGTCGACTCCATCTGTCAGGATCAAACGTCTTTGGATCGGTGTAGTAATCTCTACTCGAGTGGACTAGAGGTATGGGGAATAACACTGTTGTCCCGGGCTCGAGTGATAGTTCCTCTCCATTTGTTAACGTAAACGTAGATGGCGTGTCAGTGGGTAATAATCGTGCAACAAAGACACCAGGTGAGTGCAGGCGAAATGCTTCTTTGACTATTGAATTGAGATATTCAAGATTCGAAAGATCTGCGAGAGAAGGCAGACGACCTTGAAGTGTGGTGTCTATTTCTTGCTGGAGACGGCGTTGAATTTCTGGCGTTTGAGCCAAGTGGAAAAGCGTCCAGAGGATACCAATACCAGTTGTGTGATAGCTAGCGATCAGAAAACCTGTCATTATCATGTACATCTGGAATATCGAGAGTCGCATGAATATTAGTAAAGATCAAAAAGAGCAAGCCTTATTCTCGCTTGACTTACCATATCATCTGTAAACGGCTCACCAGTCTCTGGATCATTGTCTTCAATCATAATCGTCAACAAGTCTCTTGTCTTTTTTTCCTTTCCACCTCTCCTGATTTCTTCTCGTCTTTGATCTATAAGACGCTTAACGTTTTCTTGGATGTATTTTAGAGCATCCTGGATTTTCTGGTTATCCCTTTCATCGAAAAGACCAAATTGCTTATCGAAAAGACCGCCCAGAGCGAGATCGTATGCTTTTTTGAATTCAGTGAGGTCGATATCCGTTCCACCTTCCGTACTAATAGAAAGAAAGGGAGGAGAGAATGATGCAAACGTACAAATAATTCATACTATTATATTTAATAATAAGAATTTGCCTTAGAAGAGTTTTGGTGGAAATATGAAATGATAGAGCAAGACAATCATCCTGCATTCGTATTACGGCTCCATTTCTGTTTTCTTCGGCAGCCTTCTTCCATTCGTTTGTAAATTGAATGCCAATATCACAAAGTGTTGCAAATTTGGCTTCGATAACTGTTTGCAGACAAGATATTGTTTACTTCACACAGGCTTTTCCATTGATTGTCCACATACGCTATGATTGCCAATACTCTCACCTTCTTGACCAAAAGCTGCGCCCACCGATTTTCTAAATCTTGCCGCTCGACCTTGCTCATAAATTTGAAGATTATCATGACCCAAGAGATCAGCCAAAAACGCAAACAATTCTTTTGGTCGATTTCCACAAGATAATGTGGCTTTCATCACCGCAGTGTCTATGCAAGATATGGTATTTGGCATTGGTAGACCATGACTGGCAATAGCGCCCTGTTCAGAATGGAGTTTCTTGATATACGGAATGAATCCACCAGCCTGCTTGAGAGCTTCTTGAGGATCGAGCGATAAAGATTGTCGTTTGTTTTTTGCATAGATGAGATAAGCGGGTATGAGGAGAATGGCAAGGACGAGGATTGAATAGATATCAACGTTACAAAGTAGTGACATGATGAGCAAAAATCAAGAAGATATTCGAGTGTGGGAACTTCATATGTAGAGGAAGATCATGAACCATAACATAAATAGTACTTAAAATAGCACTAGCCCAATCTGCAAGTAAATCAAACAGGGCAGAAAAGCCTCTCTCACACTTTGATAGCCACATGTAAACATCAAAGAGTTATTTTTTTTTAATTAGGGAAAGGACGATTCAGTAATTCAGATGAATTGAATAGTTCTACGCAACTACTGCGTACTTTAGTAATACTTCTATCGAGTCGCATAATTTATTCGACAGGAAAAGGAATTACTATCCAAGGAAGACCCGTTTCTGATTAAAATATTCGTAGGAAGCCTTGTCACTTCAAGAGAGTGAGACAACGCTGACTGTGGTTTTTAGCCCAAGAACATGCGTTTTTAATATTAACAGTTAATAAGGATGCATTCTAGCGATGGTTAATGCAAGATTTTGTTAACTAAATTGAGCTTGTCAAATTCGACCACTTAGGTATTCACTTGTATGGACCTGAAGTATCAAGAGTCTCTTTACGATTATATTTGTCCTTTGTTAAAACCGCGGTTTGATAGCATTCTAGCGAGGGGGGGGGGCTAATGTCGCAGACACGATATACAAGATTTTGTTAACTAAATTGAGCTTGTCAATTCGGCCGCTTCGGTATTCACTTGTATGGACCTGAAGTGTCAAGAGTCTCTTTACGGTTATATTTGTCCTTTGTTAAGACCGCAGTTTGCTTGACAATGTTAATGTACTCTCTGGACCGATTAGTTAATCTAATTTATTTAACGTAGGGAACTTCTATATTACCGGTAATAGAAAATCCCCGTATTTAAGAATTAAACCCCAACATAACACAACCAAACGATTACCGAGAAACCGTTTCAACTTCTGGTAGACACATGGTATCTAACTGAAAAAGGAAAAGGCTCGGTGATAAAATGCGGTCGAGCCATCCTAGAATTTACGAGCGTGATTCTTTAACATGATTACAGTGTTTTAACAGCCTGCAAGCCTGCAAGCTTTCGGCTCTTTGTTTTGCTTTGTTGCTCCATGCCCTACACGGGATAGAAACGTAGCGACCAAGATATCCCAACTAATAAGCGTGCAACTTTGAGCTTGATCGGCTTGTGTTATTTTTAGCCAACAAAGCACACTGTGACATGATCACCGTTGCTTTCACAATTGTGTACCAAATTGCAAGCGATCTTTTTCTAATAAACATGTTTTTCTAATTGCATATTGATATGTACATATTAATATGTACCATATTTATGTGTATCACTAAATTATTCTTAGTAAAGTAGATTTCATTGGTCCTATGATGTTGCTTAAATTAATGAACGAATTTTAATATGCAAGCCGAGATATCAAGATGATTGCCCTGTTTTTATTGACGCTATTATTATACAAAAACCCCGTTTTAGCAAGTTTGCCCATTCGGCAATGATGCCCGTACAACTAAATCGAGTAGGGTCAATTATGATTATGATTATAGACTGTCGTTGTATCACGTTACGTTGTATCTCGGATATTTCCGATCTGCAATTGCCGAGCACAAACTTATATGCGTGCTTTATATTTATAAATTACATATGCGTATCAATATTGTTGGTGAGATAATATATAAAAAGGTCCCATATTCCATCAACAATCCACAATTAACAGAGTCACAGAGTCCATAATACCTCGTAATTTAATCCCTCTAGACAGGATGAACAGCATACTACGTCCATTCCCTTTCAGTGTAAAAGAATCGTATTATATAATTTTACCCGATTTTGAATTCTCATACGGACAATTGGCGTTCTACTTATTTAGCGCCGTGATTGCGAAATTAATATATAGTGCAGTATATAATTACTACATTAGCCCACTCAAAGCGATCCCTGGACCCAGACTAAACGCAATTACTAAATTACCCATTCGATTACGAAGACCCGAAGGGAGAGTGTTTGACTGGTTCTATTCTCTTCACAGACAATATGGGCCAGTCGTACGTGTTAGTCCAAGAATGGTTTTATTTGCAGATAAAGACGCCGTTAGACAGATACTCGTGTCTGATGTATGTATAAGCATGTAAAAAATATATATATTATATACACTTAAAACATAATTACTCTATCTAAAACATATGTATAATTACTCTATCTAAAACATATGTATAATTAACTCTATCTAAAACGTATGTATAATTAACTCTATCTACTGTCTTTTTTATACAGGATCTCCCAAAAAGTGAAGAGGTCGTCAGAATAAGGGTTGACGCATCATTCCAAACTCTCTTCTCTGCAGATGACAAAACGTTTCACAAAACCAGAAAACGTTTATTATCTCCGGCATTCTCTGTCAAGTATACTTCTTCGCTCGAGCCATTCATGCATTCGTGTGTCCAAACCCTCGTAGGAATAATACACAACACAGTCATGAACAATAGCTCTGAGAAACCAACCACAGTAAACCTCTATCAGTACGTACAAGCAGCCGCTTTCGATATCATTGGCGAAACCGCATTCGGAGAATCGTTCAAATTATTGGAAAATGGTAAACATCCGTTACCAATTAAGGTATTTGAGGAACTTCGAAAGCGCGTACTACGTGCAACCTTCCCTTTCCTAAAACCTTTTTTACAACAAGACCCTTACACTGAAGAAGTAAGTATAAAGCAGCACGATTTTTTTTTTGGCACATGTTTGTGTATTTATTTATTTATTTATTTATTTATTTACATTCTCAATGCGCAGTTTGTCACAAAAATTATTCGAGAACGACATGCTCAAAATGCAAATGGAGTACGACGTCACGACATCCTTCAAATCCTCATTGATGCTAAAGATGAAGAAACTGGCAAGGGCTTAACCGAATTTGAAATATATGATCAAGTCATGGAGTTTTTAATCGCCGGTGGTGATACTACCGCATTTACAATCAATATGGCTTTAGTACTTCTACTTCAGAATCCGCAAGCACTAAGATCGTTAGTAGCCGAGCTGGACAAAACGTTTTCAGACGTCCGCGATCGAGACCAATCAAAGCCATTTGTTCCCGATCATGACTCTCTGAAACATCTTAAATACCTTAATGCGGTTATCAAAGAAACCTTGCGCAGATTTCCTACTGCTCTCGCTGGTGTTCTCAGGCAAACTAAAACCGATACTATAATAGGCGGATATTTTATTCCGAAAGATACTCTTGTTACAGCATCCTTTTATCAAGTTCAGAACTCCAAAGAGCTTTGGGGACCTGATGCTGAGGAATGGATTCCGGAACGATGGCTTGATGCCGACAGAATACCACGAAATTGTTTGTACGGATTTGGTGGCGGATCTCGTATATGCATTGGTCGACATTTTGCTTGGGCTGAAATGAGGATAATGTTAGCTTCTTTAGTGATGAACTTTGACTTAACCGTAATACCTGGTCAAAACCTGGAGTTGGTGCATTTTATTACTCCCTCTTTAAAGACAAAAAGGTTTGAAGTGGAGGTTCGTTTAAGATGAAATATTAGCAGGGAATATGAAGGATGCTCTAGTAAAAAGGACAGATTCGAACCAAAGGCCTCGAAATAAAAGTTCGGCGGCACGTCAAGTGGTTCAAGCTGTAGTCTAAGCTTCTTTATTGTATAGTACTTTGTTACTGAGTAACAATGCAAATCAATTAGCGGAGCAATGAGAAGCGGATCAGCATCGCGCCGGCGCCATGATGTGCGTATCAAATCAGCATGAGAATGTCTTTTCTTGAAAAACAAACAAACCCCATCATTTGGTTTCGATATTAGCTGTGCGCGTTTATTTGTAATAAAATTGTGATCAATTAGAGCAACTATTCTGAAATCTACGTCTGTAATAGTAAAGTTCATAGCCATTAATAATATTATTATCAACAAAACCAAATAAAGTTAAAAAATGGCCGATATGGCTAGAAAATTGATCAATGTGAATGATAAAGGCTTTTGTGGCTGTGGCTGTGGATAAAAATCATGGACCGCAGATATCAAAATGACCAATCCAAAACTACCATCACACTTGAATTTAGTACGTCCAGGTATCAAAATTTAATTCGATATACTAATACTAATACTTTAATAATAGCCGCAAATTATTAAGATCAAATGGTGGCATTATTTTTATTCTGTCCTCCCGCGTTATCACAAGTAATCTTTAATACTTTTCCCTTTATTTAATTTCTTAATCCCATCGAATACCATGCTCAGCGTACCATTAGGACCTTTGCTTATTATTGCGTTTTCAATCGAGAGCATAAATTAATTTGTTCGCGTACTGCTTTATCTTGTATACCGCTTTACGTGGACTAAGATAATAAATTTTACTTGCCTGTTGATTGGATGGGGAACGTGAACATTTTGCACTAAATCATAACTGTAATGAGCAATGGCATCAACGCTGCAATAACCAGCTTTTATTTCTTGTTATAAAATGCTCGTCTACTAATTTCCTCTGTTGTTCTGCTAATTCAGTCTTAAATGTTCTTTGTATTTTTCAGTAAATCTTGCTTTTTCTTCCTTACAAGTATTATACTGAAAGCCATTCTGAAAATGTTGGTATGTATTAATACATCATTGTATATGAGTAACATACTCATCTTCCGATGCGGGATCTGTTCTTGGGCCTACTCTACATTCTATTGTATCGCCCCCTAGTATCGGTCATCCTTTTGCCTCCCTGTGTACTTTGAACTATCTTAACAATGGTATCAGCCGAATATCGAACATCATTATTATACATCGCTTGCTGAGAATCAGCAACAATACTTTGTAATGCATGTCAATCGAGTGGCGTACTTACGGGTGTTGAAATCACGTGCTATCAATTGTGGTATTGATAGAGAATTTTTCAACGTTTCAAATAATGGCCTGAAATGCGGAAAAAAGAGCATCAGTTTGGACTGATTTGATTTTTTTTGACCAATAGGCTTTCGTATTTAATAACTAGCGGGGGTTTTTTAGTTACTATTAACGTTAATATTAATATTGATATTAATGTAAAATCATCACGCGTTTGTATTCACACCTTTTAAAAATCTAAAGTTGGTAAGCTGCTGGCTACAATCCAACAATACATCGAGAATTTTATAAACTACCATGTATACAGTAAGAATCGCATCGTCTTATTCTTAAAGTAAACGATCACAAAACTCCAAATCAAGGCATATTAAATACTAATACACTTGGAAAATAAATGATTGCAAAAGCCGTACTAATATCAGAATCTTAAGTATGATTTGAATTTACATATAACGATTGGTTTGATTCTTCGAAAACGCAAAATCGATCTTCGTCGTCAATCACTAATCCAAGAATCATATGTTCATGAAATTCACACATTCGTTAAATATAACTGTTGTCGAGGTGTGTACTAAAAATTGACACATAATATTATTAAGTACAATTTAAATTTCGATGTACTATTCTTCCAATTTTCCGGAATAGCGCAACAACCACGTGTATGTGTTTTCGGAAATGATCGACAAAAAATTATGGAGTTTTGCGTAAAAAAAAAAAAAGATAGATTTTGTTCACCCCTTGACGTCAAATCCGAAGAAAAGAGAGACAAACCTCAGGATGTCAATAAGACTAAAAAAGAAGAAAGATCAGCCACAAGGGAGATGTCCCTTCCCAAACTGAACAGGAGCCAGACGTGAAGGATAAATACTACAGTAAAGTAAATGAAGATAAAAGAGTGTTGATAGAGATGGCAAGAATATCGACGGGGAAAATAAAAACAACGCTGAGAAGAATACAATATGTAGAGAAGACAAATACGTCATTATTGAATTCGTCATCTATGGGTACAGCTTCAAGAGCGACTACAACTAGCTCCAAGTCAACTTGGAAGCCGAATCCATTTACTCCGGTGGGTGTTGTTGGGAACTTATCACCGAATAGACGGTTTTATTTTTCTTTGAACATAAAAATGATTATACGTTAAACGTATGATATGTATTGTTGAATACAGGCTACTCCCACATCGGCTACATCAAGCGATCATAACAAGTCGCTTCCGTAAGTGTGGACCGAGTGTGTTCTTACGTGATATGTTATCAAGCATGACTCAATAGGCCTCTTATTTTAAACATTTAATAGTCACCATTTTTTTAAGTCGGCGACAATTGAAAAGAATATCCACCTCCTTCCAAGGTAACTTTACACCTTTCCACAAGAGCAAGCCAATTAATCCTAGTACCATACGTAAGCAATTCAACTCTGAAGACTGACTTCCATAAACATAATATACATTTTTATTGATAACACGCTAATATTTGATAGCACCAATATGGCCATTTGGACAACGGCCATTCCGACTACAGAATGGAGTCATGGGTGTTGCCGTCAGTTACGGCTTATATCGAAATCCCGATGTGCAAGTTGCATTCGGTACCTTTCTGTTATTTATGGGAGTTGCTATTTCAATCACGGTGAGCAAAAAGTACCTGAGTGTATTAGTACTGCTCTCCCAGCTCGCAAGAGCCGGGGCAATCGTTCACTAAGTGCGCGGAGATCCTATTAAACCAAGGGTACTCTCGCGAGTAACAACCCTAGGGATGGTATTGAAATCACACAACTCGTTTGTCTTTACTTGTGTATATACAATTATAGTAACCGTTGAAATCTCCCTCTATTTGATCAGATTATGTCCAATTACCAATGTCTATCACTACGTCCGTGTCGTCGTCGCCATCATCATCAGCAGCAGCATTATCGACGTCACATCAACATCACACCTTGCGATAGTGTTGTAACATATTCTAATTATAATACCAACATCTTTCATTAATAATATTGATTTGTTACAGCATTTTGAATGGTACGCATATGTTAATATATTGATTGTTATGGTAGAGGCGAACACGGAATCTGAGATTATGTAGTGGTTATTGGGATTATTATTATAGGGGGCAGAGGGAAAGCTAGATAGAGGGAGATCTATGTTAGAGTATCAGAAGTGATGCGTGTGGGCATATATGCATTAGATAGCTGATTGCAATTAACGGTACATAATGCGAAGATATTAATATTTTTGTTAATATTATTAATATTAATTATAATGATAACATATAGTAAAAATCATTATTCATCCCAAATGCTTGTATGACTCTACAGAATCATCAAGCAATCTTTTAAAAAGTCGCTGACAGTTAGCAACTTGTGCGTTGTCTGAATTAACAGATTCGAAGAGCATTTTGAAGAGTGAGTGAAGGAAAGTGGAGAGTAATGTGGGGAGTAATGTGGGGAGTAATGTGGGAGAGTAATGTGAGAGTAATGTGAGAGTAATGTGAAAGAGTAATATGAGAGAGTAATGTGGAAGAGGTGCCACCAAGTTTTGTCAGGTCTAGCACCCCAGAAGCTAGTATTAACACCGTCTATATCGATTTCTTCAAGAAGCGTGCCTTTTTGTCTTCTTTTGTACAAGGCTTGTCCAATTTTTTCTAGAATATTTATTATTATTATTAGTACAATTTATTAATATAATGAAAACCAAGTCAAAACTGTCGGTTAACATTTTACGTACGCATCGATGGACAATATCAATACAAAACACGCTACATACACCCTCGTGAGTCGTGAGTCGTGAGTGGCGGCGTCATTTTGTAGACGCTAAAATATAAATAGAGTTATACTTCATATTCAATCATATTAATAAATGCAACTGAGTATCTTATACTTGATTGAAGCCTCACCTCTTTCTTTTCTTTCGCATAAATCTCCATAAATATTTTTTTCTAAAATAGCAAGATTATTAAATTGGTTATTAAAATAATGAGAGTGTTTTCATCAAAACCAGAACAGCGAAGCGTATGGCTTATACGTACTGAAAGTACAGAAGGCGAAATTTTAGATTTGTCTAAGCTCGGAAGGATGTTTGGTACCAACATGAACGTGAGGATCCAGTATTTTGTAGTCCGAGAAAGAGGCTTTTCTGTTGTCGAGTATGAATTTGAGATTCTGTAGCGTCGGTTTTGTGTCATTGCCAAGAATGCGGTAAAGCCTCCACTAGTGCTAGCTTGAGTTTATATTGATAGATTGATAAAGATTAGTAATTACACAGTTTGTGTTGACCATTCAAATTCTCATGGTTTATGATTACGTAACCAGAATACGCCACAAAAATTGATAATAAACTTAATCTTATGCTTATTATTATCTCCATCGTAATATATAACATAAATCAATCTGCGATTTGAATACGAGCCATCCTAAGAAGTTTAAAAAGTGCAGGTTTCTGGGCTCATGGGATGAGGTAAGATATTTTCTTACGTCAAGTAATCAGTAATGTATCCGAAGATACGCTGCCACTAGGTGTAAAAAGTCAAAGTTTTGAAATACTTCATGCTACTCGACATTCTTCACCAGGCCAAGGCTTGGTCAAGGTGTTGGTTAGTTAATATTAACCGCAATGTGTATGTATCTGAAGTTACGCTGTAAATCGGAGTTTTCGAAAGCCATCATCAGGATTATTATTTATTTCTCTATCTAACGCGTTTAGTGAAATTTCCCCAACAAAAAACTAATTGCAGATAAGTTTTTAATATAAATTGTGGCCTTACTGTATAGCTTTAGTGCTATGGATATTATTGAAAAGAATAAGAGAGATAATCAGCATATGTAATGGCTGTTTCTTTGAGTTTTCGTTTTTTTTTCTTGGTTCATCGTTAATGCTCATTAATTTACGTTCTTGATAAATTTCATAAACGATTTTTTCTTTATCTAGATATTCCTCGAGAATTTGGTATCATTGATTTAAAAACACAAGGGACAATTTTTCTCCTTGGGTTTTCTTTAATAGTGCTGTAATAGTAATTCTTTGGTTACATGGTGGATTTGATGTTTCATATTTATATCATTTTTAATACAAAGATTATCCTATATTAATATTCATCTCAGCCAATTTTAAGTGTTATTATCATACGTCAAAACGCCATCAATCACATTGGTTAATTTACAGCCAGCCATTTTGAGTTCAGATGATGAAATGTTCACTTTGTTTGGTTGTGTTGCAGTCTGCCCCAAACAATGTTTGCCTTATCAGTAATCTTACGTAAAAAGTCTTGGATAATGCTGTAAGCAGGTAATAATCGACACTAGGAATTTAGCTAGTTTCGGCAGAGCGTGGCGTCTCCTTCTCTACCTTGTCCAATCAAGGCTTTGCACTTACGAAAACCTTCCCGTCGTAGAGTGACGCTAATCCTGGATATATTAATTGTACTCGAGTAACTCTGTCGGCTCCTAAGATGGGATTACTTCCTAGTCTACGTTGGGGTACAATAGTATTTTAATTATAATATTACATAACAATTAATTATCGTAATTTGCCACTCGAATAATCGCGGGATTATTCTTCATCGATATAATAATAAGGATTAGCGGTTTCTCAGCTATATCGATAAGTTACCAGGGAACGAATCATTGGTAATGTATTTCAGAGTATAAAGAGCTACTCATTTATTTACAATAAAGGAATCAGAACATTCTAAGGTTAGTTGTGATTGGGACGAAGCTTTAATGTCAATTACATCAGCAAGTATATATTTATGATTGCAACGATTAAGAATCTGCAACATTGATATCAAGTGATCCAAACACAATAGATATCTGCCACGGTGTCACGAGTCAGTTGTAAGTCTGCCATTTCATCATTAGCCTATGTAGAATTTATTACTATGGCCTCATTCATTGTCAGTAAGACAATTCCAACAAGGCCTCCGGAGTCAAGGCTGGGAATAGAGCATAGAGCATAGAACTAAATCTAATTAATATAATTATGAAAAAGTACGGACAGCAGTGTTTGCAATTGATAATGTGGCTCTTTTGCAATTTGAACCAAAATATTATAAGGAACTGAAAAAGAAAAGTGCAAGAGTTAAAACTAACCGACTCACACAGAAAACTAACACAAAAGCTACTGTTATTTTTTTGAGTGTGGAATATTTAAAAGATTGCAAGCAAGTGATAAAAATAAAACCAGACTTTAATACAATTTGGTGTTCAATGATTCTCAAGACCTCTTGTAAATTTTCACAGCTGTCTAGTTATTGCAGCATGCTCCATACAATAATAATCTGCTCTGCCAGTTGATTATTTCAATAGTATGTCTGTAAATTTTATTTACTTGCTAGCATCAAATTTGTCCAAGCCCAAGTCTATGGAATTAAATATCGATCTGTCTTTTTGAAAAATAAATATGAATAGGAAACAGATGTTGCATTGTATTAGTAACTGGGCAAAGTTACTAATACAATGACATTTTACCATCAAACGCTTGTTCCGAACGAAAGATGCTGATGCCTTGGATACTCGTCGATGTTTATGGTGCCATTGCGCTTCTGAGTTCAGTATCATGAATAATAAGTGTGTGAAATACCGGTAAGTGAATTCTTGATCCTTCCTAACAATAAAGAGTAGTTTGATGTAAATTCCTAGTACCACAGAGTACTTGTAAACATTAATCGCTGTGAGATAGTAGTATAGTTATTGCAAACTTAGTTTACGTGTTTGAAAGCTTTATCCAATATATTTTTTGTGCAAACATTGTATTTGACGTTTGGACATGAAATAAAATTCGCAACAAAAAAACTTCTTTTGCACATGCAAACCTTAACCACATAATGACTATGTCGCAATCTATATTATATTTGTGGAACGAGCTGTAAGAATGCCATATGCCAGCCGAGACTTTTCATCTACGTTTCGGTTTGAGGTTTCCATGATCATGACCATATATCCGATCACCACGAAACGTAATAGTATTATCATTATGATGAGCGTAGCGATCGTAAATAAACATATGCTATATTCGTGTTAGATCAAAAAATTTGCGTCATAAAATGTCATTCGCGGTTAAGAACATATGATGCATTCTTTGATCGAAAACCAGTTATATAACAAACGAATTGGAATACCTGTCGGCGAGTAAAACAAAACAAAACAAAACAAGACACAGAAAAACCTGATTATAACTTTTCGATAAAAATAAATTCAAAGCGATAATGGAACCATCACTATTCCAAGGTGACGATAAGACTGCACCTCTCACTGGAGCAACTCAGGAAGGCGTTGCTCAGAAGACAGAATCTATGATAGACACGGCCATACAAGAAGCTGGCTCGTTGCGCGATAAGACTAGGGATGTGGTCGGTAAGACTAAGGATATGGCTGCGCGTTCTACAGAGTCTGTGAAGAAGACCAGCAAAGGGCTCGTCACCAATCCCGGAGAGTACTTGAAACCAGTTGCCGAAAAAGCCGGTTGGTACTGGAGCAACCTTCCGTTTGTTCGTTGGTTTACTTACACGGCGAGCATCTTCAGCTCGGTTCCGATTGCGATTTTTGTTTCTTGGCTGGCTATTACTGGCCTGATTGTGTTTTCTATCGCGAGCATAGGATTCTTAATTTCTGAAGGATTCTTCTTCTTGCTGGGCGGTGCTGTATTTGTGCCTGTTGTTGGATTTGTACTCGTTGCTGCTCTAGGCACTGGAGCCTTCTTCTCTTTCGCCTACTATGGGCTCCGGGCGTTCAAGTATGTGACTAACCGCGTATTAACTGCTCTGGGCCTCTTGTCTAAAGAAGTGGAGGTGGATTCTCATGGTGTGTACGTTGGTTACAAGAGAGGCATGGGACATGTTTACGATACGAGATAATAATGTTATAAATATGCATAAGAGTGTGTTTGTTTTGATTGAAAGCGTTGGAATGTATGTAGTAAAGAAAAAAAACCCTCTTTGTTTTATTATTAATCAACGTTACAACAATAAAAACCGCAAATTTGACTTCCAACCTTGACTACGACTATTCTAATAATCATGAATTGACAGAGACATTGTTATTTATTAATGATTCGCATACTAATGAATGAACAATATTTTATATGTTATACGAGGAAATGCATTTTGAAAAAGAAAGCTCATCCTTGTGGGTTGATAGTTTTTGAAAAGGACAACTGGTTTACCATCATTTGAATTAGCCACAAAGCTATTGCGTTCTATTTACTTTTGTGGGTGCGAAACCAGCAATGATCATCGAGCGGGCTTTCCCACATTCAAAATGCCTCACGTCAAGTATCAAACATGCAGTTCAGTTTTCATGTGCGTCTTGTTTGTTTGTTTATAAAAACAATTAATGGGTTTACATTTTTTGTTTTGGGCGTAGTATTTATAGCATTGTGAAACTGGCAGCAGTTGTACAGTGGATTATTCAATATGGAGGGGATTTCATTTAGCCGACCTTAAGTATTTATTCATATTTATTCATATTTATTCATAAAACCTTAATCATATAACAATAACAATCGATGCCTATCATTCTTACAGCTTATAGAGCATAATGATGATCAACCCGGGTGGACTTATAGAAACAGTCCGTTTTGTTCGCAGTTATTCTCTAACCACGCTAGCAACGTTTCAACTTCTTCGGATTGGCGATCATCAGGTGGTAATTCTACATCGTTACCGTTTACCGTCGCGCCATCCAAATCTAACCTCAATAGACCCACCAGCTCCTGTATGTTCCATTTGTATTCTGACGGAATACGACCCCACAAAATACTGGCTACTTGGGAAACTACTGGCATCGGGACCTTTCCATGGTGGGTTTCCAATTGCCGCTGTACACGTCGTCGATATAATAAAAAGACTTTGGAGGGATCGTAAGGAGGTTTTAACTTGCGGTGCGTCTTCTTCGGCTTCGACTTGCGACTCCCCTTGGATGGATCGACGTATACGAATTTCTTCACCTTACCCATCTTACTCCTACAAAGTAGATGGGGAGTGGGGATTATATATCTGAAGGATAATACAGCGCCTCAACAGCACATCATACTTGTTTCATTTAATTCGATTATTCTTTCGTTATGTCTTTATGTTTTTTGTCTTGCTTGTATGTCGAACATAGAATATGGGCGCAGTAATAGTCAATAGAATTTGGTTAATTGAAGGAATTATTTTACCGTGTTCAATCAGGACGCGTAGTCGTAACAATTGTTCAATTGTTGTCAGTATACTGGATATTTGTCTAACGAATAATTTTTCAATAGATTACTGCCTTATCTGGGACATTTAATTCGATTACTCTTTCTATTGTTTTGTCTTGCTTATTACAATATGAGCGTAGTAATAGTGACATGGGTTTGGTTAATTTAAGGAATTCTTGTGCCGTGTTTAACTAAAATATCTGCCAGACGCGTAGTTCGTAACAATTGTTCAATTGTCCGTGCGTTGTCAGCATGCTGGATATTTGTCTGATACCGGGGACGAAACAAACGACATATAAATTTCTGCCTTATTTGGGACAGAGCAGACTGAACGCCTTTCTGCATTTCCATTGTACTTTTTCATGCGATATACTGCACATATGCAGTTTTTCGTCCGGAAATTTTGTGTAACGTCTAAATTCGGATCCAACATGCGATTAAAGGGACCGGGCAGTACAATGAGGATGACTAATCCTTTTGTGACTCTGCTTCCATTGATCTTCTTTAACAAGGTAGTTTTCACTACTAATCTCATGAGTCAAAATGTGTGTTTCTCCAATAAAAGCGACGATCTCCTACAGGGAAAACAGACATCAACGCCACAAGCCCAACCACATCATGTATTCGTTGACGTTAATATATATCCAGTTTGGTTTCTCTCTTCCTCGTACATTAATGACATGTCTAGTGTAATTAAGCGAAATACGTGTATAACATAGATGATCAATCAATGGAGTATTGATTTTGCATGTTTGATTTATATGCCATAGGAGTCGCATGTTAGTCGATGGTTACTATTTGCTCTTGCCAATTAACTATAGTCGTAAAGTCAATATTATTGACATGTTCTTCTTCAGAGATGCTTTCATTCATGAACAGTTGGAAGCTTGATACATTGTAAATTCATTGATCTTATTATTTTACAAATGTTTATACAAGTAAAACCCGTTATAATAAAGTCGTCGGGTCGGACCAAAACTCTATTGTAACGAACAATTTCTTTTAACGAATTTTTGCGATATAAGAAGGTTTTATAATATCAATAAAAAATTTTCTTTTATAGTGAGTAAAAAGACTGACTGTGGATTTGCCAATATTAAACTTGTTCGCTGAATCATTGAGAGTAAAACGCATATTTTGTTGTTTCACTCGACAAAGTTTAGCCTTCTAATTTCCTGTTAACGTTCTTCTTGTTGTTTTGCAAACTTTATCTTTTCGTTTTCTCTTTGCTTAGGTTTATTTATTCGATGTGTTACAGGATTGCATTATGTAAGATTTATTTCTAACAATTCCGTCAGGAATATAAAGAGTGAATAAGCTAGTAAAAAACTTTATTGTTATTGGATTGCTCTTATATCGGGCATAACATTTCTTTTATCGAACGTAACTTTATCGAAACCATATAAACTTATAATTAACATAGACATTGTTTCTTATATAGTGGTCTTATTTGCGGCCGCGAGTAATCATATTGTTCATATAAACCGAAAAAACGAAAAACGAAAAACGAAAAAACGAAAAAACGAAAAAACGAAAAAACGAAAAAACGAAAAAGCGAAAAAACGAAAAAACGAAAAAACGAAATAAAATGTAAACAGTTTTAATCCCTTCCTACCAGAAAATTGGAGAATCGATTGCTTGGTTACTTTCCATCCAAGTCAACAATACATCAATTTCTTCACTCAATTCAGACTGATGCGGCGATTCTGCATCGCAAGCTGTTTCTTTACTGTTATCAGCGTCTCGCTTAAGGGCCTCCAACTCCAATTTTAACGCATTTATCAACTTATCACTGTCCCACTTGTAAGCCACTGGAATCTTCTGCCATAAGTTTGAAGCGATCTGCGACACTGCTTGCATTGGGATCTTTTTGTACTGCTTCTGTAGTTTGAGTTGGATTAGTTGCCTGTACAGCATGAACGCCGATTCCGTTTTTTGTTTGGGCATTTTTGGCTTCGACTTGCTGGGTTTTGGATAAGGGTTGTAAAGGACGATTTTCATTTTCATGTTTATTGCAACACTTTTTTAAATAAACCGATTATTGACGAACGATACAAATAATATTAATATCTCGAAATCGATTTGGGCCATTCGTAGACTGAGACAAATGGAGTGTTTATATACTTGTTTTCTTTCGTTTATATCTTTGTGTTTTTTGTCTTGCTTATTCGTCGAACATACAATATGAGCGTAGTAATAGTAACATGGATTTGGTTAATTTAAGGAATTCTTGTGCCGTGTTTAATTAAAATATCTGCCAGACGCGTAGTTCATAACAATTGTTCAATTGTCCGTGCGTTGTTAGTATGCTGCATATTTGTCTGATACCGGGGACGTAACAAACGACAATCAATTTCCGCCTTATTTGGACTGGGCGCCTTTCTGCATTTCAATTGGTCTTCTCATGCGACATACTGCACATATGCAGTTTTCGTCCGGACAAAATCTGTGTAACGTACTAAATTTCGGATCCAACATGCGATTAAAGGGACCAGGCAGCTGTATAATGACGATGGCGCCAATAGTCTATTCATTTCTACTCCTTTTATGACATTCAAAACCCCGCCAAACCCCGCCAAACCCCGCTGCCGTACTGCGTCGCCAGTTTTATGGGTCAATTTTTTCCCTATTCACATACCCAATAATTTATTTGTGTAACAGTGCGCGTGTATTATTAATCATAGGTGCGGATTATAAAAGGAACATAAATCTGACTTTCGTTTGTATAGATTCAAAGCAATTCATTATTATTACTAATGTAGTCCACAAGTAAGAATGGTCTAGTTTTTTCCTTCAAAATCTACTAATATCCCGACCAAACACAAATGTCAAGAACCTACATATTGTAACGTAAAACAATTAGATTAACAGTGGAGAAAAACGTTCTAGAAAACGCAGTAAAACCTACCAATACATCGGAATCAATATTCTATTCCGTAACGAGACCGTCATAGTAAGATATGCCGACCTCCAAAATATCCAAGCAAGCATTCCGCTTTCTTTAGCTCTCGGATCCACGGCTGTCATATCTACCAGCGCTTCTTTTTGCCCTATATATGCTAGACTAATCAGTGTAGCGTTGAAATTAGATTACGGGCGGAAACAATAAAAAGACAGCTGGAGAGGGTATGAATCTTGGAATTAGCTTGTTACCTTCCCTGAGCAGAATGGAACATGTTCGCATTAGTATTCGAATAAACTCTTTAACAAAGGATGACGCTATCACAGAGAAGAACACTTACCATATTAAAGAATTTGAATGGCTTGACTTCAGCCAATGGGTCTCGTCCGAGTTTATTAATCACTAAAGAACAACCCAGATTTCCATAATATTTTCAGTTCCTTTACTATCATTTTTTTTTCCTTTTTTCCCCCCCAAAAATAAATTATCCTTACGCTTTCTCAAATAAACCGCCTTCTGATTCGCAACCTGCGCTGTAGCAGGTAAATCATAATCTTTTATCGTCGCACAATCTCCGAGGGCATATACATTCTCTATCGGTGCTCCGGTATCCTTGTCTAGTACTTGCAGATAATGATCTGTCAAGAGGCGCTTGGCAGACTGATCCTTCATTATTCGATCACCGACTGCGCGAGTGAAAGGATTGTCTGACAGGCCGGTTGCCCAGACTAGCAGACTGTTTAATCAAGTGACTGCCCGGTTAGTATTAGGGGGGAGGGGAAAAAAGAGCAATATACAGACACGATAACGAAAATTCAAGCTGTCTATTAGCAACATACCCGTATGACACCTCTTTTTCTCCTTTGATAACTAACGTTCTCTCCTTAACCTCCAACACTCTACGCTTGGTCTTAATACGTATCCCTTTTCTCGTGAATTTTTTCGCGGCATATTCGCGTAGCCCGACATCAAATGATCCAAGAATTTCTGGAGCGACGTCATAGACGGTCATTCTTGTTTTTGCCATCAGTTGTGGATATAATCGGGCCATATCTTCCACGATAAAGTCATGTCTATGTTATTTATATCGAATCGGATTAGTGAGTTTAGTATGGATAATAAAGGATAGCATTTGATGTGCCAAATGGTATAGTTACTATAATCACAGCCAACTTTTGCTCCCTCAGCTAGTCGCCAATCTCGCCTGACGTTGACACTATTTTCATCTCTCTTTTTCCTCGTATCCTAACTTCAATATACCTACAACTCTGCACTGAATTCAATCCCGGTAGGTCCGCCACCGACAACAACAAAATGCAACGCTCCAAAAATTTCCTCGTCCGTAACGCCCGGCTGAGAAGCATGTTCAAAGCATTCTATTACACGCTGGCGGATCCTCCGCGCATCTGAGATATCCTTTAGAAACAACGCGTGATCACCTACACCAGGAATGCCAAATGTGTTGGAATTGGCGCCGACTGCGATGACGAGATTGTCGAATTCGATAGCGAACTTGTCGCGTTTTCTCTCGAGATTTGATGTGCAGTGAATCGTGTTTGTAAGCCAATCTGAGTGATAAAAAATATTAGAGATGAGAAAGTCGCCTTCTAGGTATCGAATATGATAACGAGTTGTCAAAACAAACGCTCTGCTCAAAAACGTTAATTATTCGCCAAAGTTCTTTGAAAACTATCTCTTATGCAGTATCATACATTATGGCTGTGAAAATTTGCGTAATGACTTGAAGTATAGAATTATTTGCGAAATGCTCAGATGCAAACTAACTGCAATGGCAAGTTTTCGAAATACGACAATTTTCTAGCATTCTTTGGCGACTGATTAATGGCTTGGAATGTGGCACTTATGTGTGCAATTACAATAACCTCATGCATCACACAATTACTTCATCAAACTCTTGTTCTTTTGCAACACATCTCTTGAAAATGATCATTATACTCACCAACACTATCGGCATACGCCTGGTAAAACTTCACATTGGACAAGTATCTTCTTACTGGCTCGGTAATGCATCTAAACTCTAATGTACCGACTGACGTGCTAGCGAGTAGTGGTGTGAATACGAAATAATTCCTATTAAAATCACAGATTTAGCTTGGTTAGTGAAGCACACATGCAAAGTAGACTAGTTACAGAATAGAGAATAGTGACCTTGGAGAAATAACTACAACTTCATAATGTTTCGTGTCGATGTCTTGGAGAAGTTTATAGCCTGCGACAAAGAATATTCGGACAGATCGATGAGCGAACAATGAAGATGATAGTCGATCCTGACTCGATTCCACTACAATTACCTGCCCATCCTGAGCCTGCACTCGCCATAAAAAAAACTTTAGTTATTTCGCTCTTGTTCTATCTCTTTTATTTTTTAATCATTGATTTATTTTATTATACAGAATTTTTTTTCTTCTTACCAAGTATTATCAACCGTCCTAACGTGAGAGAATCAATGAGTATTACAGGCGGGAACTTTCATGAGCGATTCAAATAATTTATCTTTGATCAACTTACCTTGGGTCTTTCCAATGGATTTGATGGTCCGTATTTGAGTGTTAATTGACGGTTTGTCAATACCAATGGGAGAAAATAATGGCCTTCGAGGATGGAAATATCGGGGGAATAATCTATGCAGAGGCAGTTGAAATTGAGGTGTTCTCATTTTTTGCTGGATTGGTAATGTTGGTCTTGTTATTCTGGAAAACAGATCGAAGCTATCGATATTATAAATAGACTTTGGTTTGCTATTAATAGTGCATTTATTTAGACACATTTTGGCAGTATCAAATAAGATTAGCGGCCTGAGCTAAACGATGCAAATACATCATCATTAAAGTTTCAGGGGGTCAATACTAGTAAAACGCCACCATAATAATCGATTGGGCAGCCACATCTCGGAACATGTGATTGTTATGACACGACACTTGGATACATTCACATTACCGCGCTCCTGCATGGCACTTCACCAATTAATTGAAACACTATTCATGCACATGTCCAAAATGCAGTGACCATCGAATAAAGGCAACAGTACGTCTAGCGCATTATTATTATGTTCCGTAAGCAATCAAAACTAATTAGATCATTCACACGTAGGTAATCCCTTGCCCCGTTCTCCTTAAGCCTAACATGGCATTCTTACAAATTGTGTTTTTTCCCTTACCGTGTTTACAATACGATCTTCCTACAAAACGTAACCGACGAGGTGATCTTTGATACAGCGCAAGAGATAATCAATCTGTAGATGATTGCCAAAGTTATAGATGTCAGAATTGGTTTTGATTCCTCCCAATTCTCAAGGCTGCAGAAGTATGTAAAGTTCATTAGGATTCTCCTGTTCGTATAACATTGTAAAGAATGTGAACATTCTGTACTTGTGACTTTGTGATACCGGGGCAGAGTCGAAAAGATTGTCCGAGTAGAAAGGGGCCTACGAAACAAAGTGCTGAAATTTGCCAATCAGCAACTGCGTATAAAATACAATATTAAGACCTAAGCAATTAAAATCGTCACATATGACGCGTTTTACTCAATTAATAAAAACCCTTTCCATGATACTTGATTATGAGTAAGTATGTTCCATACATGTTTGATCCGTTTGCAATCTACCGAGTTCTGCCTCAGTTATGTGTAATAAAGCAGTCTGCATAGTTCTGCATGAGAAGTCTGTGGTGATTATCGTTACAACGAGATGCAAAAAAAAATCACAAAAGCTTCTCTGATTTGTCTGCAGGATTGATTCAAGCTTTTTATTATACTCTAAAAAAGTTTAATGCAGGGGTCTCGTCAATACACATTTGACATGATATGAACAATATTAGTGATACCTTTAATATAAACATACGAGTCATCTGATTGCCTAAAAAAGCGTCTGTGACCGAGGATAATTCTCACTTTGTGGGACGGGAACACTCATTAATGCAGTGCTTTTTCCCATGCAAGTTGCAGTTATTCAGCAAAAAAAAAGGTTGTTTTATTAATGTGCAACGAGAAATGGTCAGACAACACTCCTTTGGATAATTCCGGCGGGTTTAGCACCGATAATTCCTTCACTTGGTCCATGGAAATTTTACAGACATGTTCTTCATAATACGGCAAAACGTTTATTACTCTATAACTTATCTTGTTACTATTCCTCTCCATTATTTTGACTGTCATGTATTTTTAATAAAAATCGCGCAAGTTACAAAGTTATGTAACCGAGTTTTGCCGATGTTGCATTCATAAGAATAGAGCGCACAAACGGGTTATATTAATATGCCTTTTATGATAAACGCGTATTTCGGAAAATAATAAGGTGCATTCTACACAGTCGACGGGCCGGTTTAAGTTATTTTGTCGAGGATACTACGTTATTTATATTGTAAACTGTGCCGACATTGGTATTATATCAGATGAATCGCGTGAACAATGTCCTCTACTGTTCGTGTATCATTAAATTGAACTGAATTTTCAAGGTTTACATATTCTTCTCTGTATCATGTTTTGTATATAACTGGTTTAGACATATTCTTAACATTAAGGTTAAGATTACTTATTCTTTAAATCTTAAGTATTGCACCCATGAACTCCATTATAGCACGAGTTTATTATAGTTGATAACATGGAATTTACGATGTATGCCATAAATTCACTCAATTGATGGCTAGTAATTAACACTGAAAGACTTGGTCACAAGCTTTACAAATGTAATTGTTACAAATATAGTCACCAGTAGCTTGACGATACTGCAGCAACAAAGTCTTAATGGTGACAAAGGCCTTACTACCAATGTAGAGTTGCAATTTTATTTCAAGACATAGTGGTTGCCACGCGAGTTGCTATACAAATCTATTATTCTTCTTTTAAAATGCAATTCTGTTCTATTGTAACAAGCTTCGTCTGTTAAGTCAGATTAACTGACACGTGATCGAATGATTTGATTATTAGTAGCATTGATTTCTATAGAAACGTCCGATGGCATACTCAAAGTTTTTTATAAGCAGTCATGCAAAATCATCTATCTGACTAATTCTGGACTCGTTCATAACCGTCAATAGAATTCTTATTAACAAAAGTATTCTATATCGCCGAAATTGGGGGAGGAAAATACATTTAATACCAATGACCGATAAAATAATAATGTAGACGTGCTTTGTTCAAGGTATTGTTTAGCTTATAATTTTGAGTTGTAAGCTTTCCGACAATTTGAATGTTTTGGTTTGCAAATTCCGTTACTATGTTATTTGCAACTAGCAGACATAGACAACGTATAAAAATAAATCGCTTTTCATGTAGCCTAAATACAACATGGGAAATCCAATAGTTTAGTCCAAGAATGTTGTATCACTTGAGGAAGAATGGAAAGATTGAGAATGACAGTATTTTGGATACCATATTAATATCACTATCCGGAATCACGCTTTCGGAATGCCGCCGTAAAAGGCCCCATTCGAGCCGAATAGGCAGGTGCCGGAATACCACACACATTAATCTTTTGTGCTTTACTACTACTTATCACTGGTTTGTTTTTGGGTGTTTGATTTTTTGTCCCGATTTTTGAAAGGCGCATAAAACATAAAAGGTCATAAAAAACCCTGCACATTGATATGTTTACCTCACGCGATAATTTAAAGTAGACTATCGCGAGGAACTTTTATTCACATAATTTAAGTAGACAGCTCCGTTAATTAGTAAAGTACACCTGTGTGATGTAACACAATAAACTATATGTCGTTAGCATCGGGGACTGTTAATAATCCAGCAATTGACAACTTGGTTCGAGAAAGTTGCCATACCCCAATATTTGAAATCATCAACATAAAGCCAACTCAACTTGACAACGTCTACTATGCTATTCGCCACCTTTTAGAGATAGGCTGATCTTGATAAGCGTCTGGATGCAGAGACACTTTTGGAGAGGTGGAGAAGGACAATTCTGACAACACGTGGAATTCCGTTTATTATAATGATGTAAAACCCCTATCACGTCTCGAAAAGGAGAGTAAATATTCTTACCTACGGAGATCTGCCTAAACAATTTCCTCCCTTATCAGATTTCAACTGGCCAGGTTTAGAAGTAGAGTTAGGGGGAGTTGAGGAGTAAGGGAGATAGTTTGGATTAGTTAGTGGCAGTTACGAAGGGGAGATCATTTCATCGACAATCATTTCACCGACAAATATTTACCAACATTATTTCGCAGTTATCCTTTTTTAGTAGTTAATTGTCGGTGAAATGTACTGTCGGTGAAATGATTGTCGATGAAATAATACGGACCCGTTACGAAGACATCAGTTGGTTCTGTTCATATAAACGAAGTCAATCTACAACATGTGACTCAAGAGTAAACTTGTAATTCACAGGTTTTACTACTTTTCCAATTAAAGTAAACATTGAAAACCAATTATCTAAAGTTTATGAGCTCGGTTGTCAATGAAGCGGATTATCTTGCTCAACTCTTCACCGTGATTGCCTTATTTGGACATTGAAAAATTATATTTAAAACCTTGCTTGATGCGATACCACTTCATGACTAGAAGATGGCGATAAAGAGAGCCCACGCCTGCTCAAAATCTTCCGATTGACTGACACTTCTGTAAGAACTAAATCTTTGTTGGTTCATTCCCTGCCTATCACGCGAGTGATGAACCATCAATCCACTCACATCCCTCGAGGATCTATAGCCACATTTTCCAGCATAGCCTTAACGCGTAATGATGCAAGTTTAAAGGTATACAACAAAAATAAAACTTGCCAACACAAGTGTGCCGCTCACACAATAATAACTGTTTGCTTTTCTTACAACTAGTTGGTGTATACGAAAAACAACCGTCGAACATCTCTTCTTCTTCTTTTTTCTTTTTTTGTTTTAGGAAAATATTTTGTGGCATATGTTTCGAAGATTACTCGGAATCAATCCTGGAACAATTTTCCTCTCCAAGACTAGATACCCCACAATAACTCCTTTCCATGAGCTTTTATTCTCTTCCTCTATATTAAAGACAGCTTAAACTGGGCTGCGAATAAAAGTTCCTCGTGATAGAAGTTATCCAAGTCTTTCATGCACATTTCGTAATATGCAAGCTTTTATTGTCAGTGTGCATGGTTTTAGCGTTCTAAGATAAAATAGGAGAAAAGGCACCAATTATTACGAGCGACAATTGCTGCGGATCAAATACTAATTTAGCTAACTCTCTTCTCCCTTATAAGCGGGCACGATCATTGACATTGTCAAACTTGTATCCTGGCGTCACTATCACTATTGTAGTCACATTTTTATGCTTAAAAGCTAATTCAATAGAAATCAATATAATCATACAATTGTCTTATTATGAGGGACGCAGTACAAACACATTTTTGCATATAAAAACCACAATTGACCACTTTGGAATATATAAAAGTGACGTGGAAAAGGGAGTTAGATATTTGTACAATTTGTCGAGTTATCGAGGAGGAGAAGAAGAAGGAAAAAAAATACATTGTATTATCACTGTTAAAGTAAGACATTTATATTTAGCAAAAAAGCATCACACGAATAGAAAGGGAATATATCCCTAGTACTAGAGAAGGTGTTATTATGATATCGTACACATTAACATACTCATCCTTCTCTCTGCTTTCACACCATCGTAGGCTCCAAATATCAAGCCAGCTATACCGTGTGCCCTCTATAAGCAAATATACATATGCAAATCGTATGATTCAAGTTTCCCCGTCCACTCTGATCACTTTTCATAAACACAAAAGCCCTTGTCTTATTATTAAAAGTTATTGTTGGTAAGGACAATTGCAGAAATCATTCTATTTTCAATTGAACTTGCCAAACAATCACTCGATTCGGAGAAGAAGAACAACAATTTGGAAACAGCGATAACTTGTCAATTGTTTGATAGGACTTTTGACTCTTTAACGTCGATATCTTGGTATTAATAACATTGTTTAATTAACGAGGTATTAAATGAACCAATCGCAGCCGAAAACCTTCTACCAGCCAATGGTTTCGACGAATATTCACAATACGATGCAACTGAATGATTCTATGACGTCATTCACAGGAACATCAACAAGTCCAACTGTGAATATGTATAAATCAATGGCAATGCAACAATTCTTGACTGCACAAAATTCACGTCTTTACTGTCAGCAGCCATTAAATTATCTACAGGGTCCAGTTTATCTGTATTCGCAGATCAACGACGACGAGTCAACATGGCATTCAGATCCACAGCCTTATTTCCAACCTCCACCAAATCAGACATCGCTCATTGATCATAGCGTTCAATTGATCAAACATGAGGATGAAGATCGGTCATCCATACCGCAAGTCCACTCATCAACGCCGCAAGTCCACTTATCAACGCCGCAAGCCCACTTATCAACGCCGCAAGTCCACTTATCAACGTCGCAAGTCCACTCATCAACGCCCCAGCCGATATTACCTGCTCCCGCACCCTCTTCTACTTCGCAGCAGGCATTGAAACACTTTGCTCCCCGCAGGAATCCAAACACTGTGCATTTCAAACACCGCTGCACTTGGTCAGGCTGCATATGGTCTTTTAAGCGGCTCGAGCATCTAAAGAGACATATGATAACTCATACCGGAGAAAGGAAATACCAGTGTGACTTTCCAGGATGTGGGAAGCGTTTTGGCAGATCTGATAATTATGCCGCTCATCGTAAAATACATACACGAGATACATCTGAAATTGTGTTGGTGGATAGAACGAGTGTGAGACAGAGTGGAGATTTAGAGGCCGAGGAATAATTGCGATAATAGTTGGCATGTTGCAAGTCGAAAAATTCTGGAAAATACAAACTAGCATTACCGATAGTGAATCTCGATCTATTCCATTTCCGTGCGTTACTGAGACGGAGAGTTGGTGCAATTCTTTTCTTTTCCGAATCAATTAATCATTTTTCTCTAGTGGAAGCCAAATAATTGTTTCTAATAGACCTGTGGTTAATAGTGGATATATTTGAATTTAGCTTGGAATATTCGCCAATCGATTCATGTACTCAATATAATGTGATGTAAACATTTCCTCCATTGAAGAGTTCATAAAGAATAAATATGGGAATGGAAGAGTCGAACGGTGAGAAGCGGGCGTAATAAGATAATCAAATTTTGGAAGACCTTTTTGTTTGTTTGTTTGGCCAGCGGATTGCAACCTTATTTTCGCATACACTTTTCTTCCATCGATGTGCAACTTTTAACATAAAGACTTCTACCAGATTGCTTAATTTTCGTTTAGACCGATTATTCAAATTTTGTATAGATGCGATGCCCGAAATCGATTTAACAGTAAAGTTGCTGGAAGAAACGCTTTGCTGACGATTATCGATCTTCCAAGTGCCAGGTATTGCTGTTACAAGGAGGAGCACAAAACATGTTCGTATATTGCAAAAGGTTTTTTAATTGTGGTCGGCAGAAATTACATTCATTAAATTAAGATAGTACTATGTTAAATCGATAGCAAAAGGCCATATAAAAGTACAGTAAATTAAGTATAAAAATTTTCTAAAAATTCCATAACCCCATTATTATAACCAAAACTCATTATTGACATTATCTGTGCTTCCCTCTCCATTTTGCTCTTCCCACATTACTTTACGGCTATTAACGTCAGTTGCCGGGAACGCCCTTTTAACGCGAAAATGCGGACCGTTAGTCAGCTTTTTTAAAGACCTCTCTCTGTGAATAGTCCTATCTTCAGTTGAGGTATCTTCTTCCTCTTCATCATCATAATCATCGTCCTCGCCGTCGCTATCATTGTCATCGATGTCATTTCCGCCAATGGCATACACAAAATTACGTTTACGGGGGGCAGAATAATCGCGAAAGTCTGCACCTTTGTGAAGGGGCGTGAACCTGACGAATGCGCTGCTTAACGCGTCGCTGACATGTTGAGAGAGTAAAGAGAACCGACGGTTCGAAGTTTGATATGAAGCAAAAGATTCGCGGCGCGTTGGTGGTGACTGTGGTAACTGGGTTTCTACCTGATGATTGGCAGTTGATTCTTGATCGTTCTTGGTTACTACAAACGGGATGTTAATATCTTTGACCGCTCTCTTGATGAGGACGTTGTATACGTGCTACAGAAATGCAAGGGGGCATAAGTAATGATGACAAAGAAAACAATGGGAGGAAATTAAGCTGTAAAACGCTTACTTCTTTTTCGACTCGGAAGAAATTCCATTGGAAGCGGCTTTTTCGTTATTGAGTTTTTGATAAAAGTGTTAATTAATTAGTACGTAAAATGACTGATATCGTATTCGAGCTTTTTAAATTCAAACTTAAAAAATACATACCGCAACACTTCCATAAAAGCAAAACTCATTGTTATTATTCCATTGTGTTTTCGGTCAACCATCCATACAAATCTCATTAAAGTGTTGGAGCAAACTGCAAAGTAGTAGACCCAACGGTGTTTGAATTCCAATTCTTCTCGCAGTCCGTAATTTGGCACATACCAAACTCGTAGGAAAGCCCAATCCATAGCCAAGTCCCAGAAATTTGCAAGGAGAGTATTAAATAGATGCACCAGGTACCAAAAGACAAGTGCGTCTATAATAAGGTAAACACGAAGAATGCAAGTTGGAAAACTGTTAAAAATGCGTTCTATCCAAGACAGATTGAATGTGCGTACCATCTCCTCACCTTGCGTGTTCGCATATAGTATCCAATATGGTATCACAATAGTAATATATTTCAACGCATTTAACAAATGAGGGTGCGCCCTTTGGGTTTTAACCCATCTTTGCAAGCATTGAACAAACCGCAGCAACGCGGGTATGGTCGCCATAAAGACCGCCCAGGGGTTTCTGTTCGAAGAGCATTTACCTAACCAAAGGAATCACCCGCCGTTAATTTGGAAAGATTAGTGACGCTCGCATACAAGAAAATAAGAATATATATAAAGCTATCACTGTACCTTCACTGATTTGTTCCCAATCGTTGCTAAGTGCACAAATGAGAGTTGCAACGTATGAAAACGTAAATTGAAGACTAACCAGTTCATCTGCGACAAAGAAATCACGAAATTCGACGCCATAGACAAATGGCAAACATACGCGGAGCTAAGAATAAAAGTGTCAAGGTTAATAACAATAACATCGATTGCTAGAAATAGTACAAATATAATCATTGGTGACGTTTTCATTTCATTTACCATAGTCACTATAAACCATCGCCTAACGTTGTAGTATAGTATAGGAAATGGGCAGAAGAATATTAACCCAATGATGCTAAGAAAGCCCACGAGGAAGTATAAAGGTGGAACAAACGGAAAAAAGTTTGCGAACGACAAGTAGAAGCAGATAGCGAGCAAAAGAAAAATGGCTGATGGAAACTGCGTGAAAAGTAACAAATCAATAATAATATAATTAGTTCCGAACGATAGACGTTGAATTATGCGGTAACAATACAAGCAAGTTGTAGACTTACTTCCAAATATTCTCTATGATCCATATTGTCTCTAGTATCAAAATCAAAAATAAGCCTATAATTAATCTTTGCTTTCGCCCAGGCAATCATATTGACTCCCACCAATAACCCAAGTACTATTGGCGCAACAACCGCAGCATATATTTGAAGTATCAGGTCATAGTTGCAAAAATTATAAAATGTCTGCTGCTCAGCCGGGCTTAGTGACGCGTCGGGATTGATCTGACAGGATTCTGCGATACTGTTTTTATCGACAAATGCTATTATATCCATAACTGAAATCAACGAATTAGCATATTATCGTAGATTAGCGTAAACGTTTGTAAGAATGTGTTATTAAAAAGCAAGTACCTGAGCGGATTCCTACAAGTATCAAGTTAATTGCCATTCCGAGATATATTCCCACACGCCATGTAACGAAATAGTGTGACTATACAATGACAGGCAGGTTAACTTGGAATATTGTTATCGTCGAACAATGTGTGTTTGTGGCTACTTACTTTTGCCTTATCTGGCATTCGTAGTCTCTTTATAGCATGTTTTCTAACACCATCTGAAAAGCTAGACACATAAAAAATCTGAAGGCGCAAAAATACACATTAACATGCGCAAATTTTAAGGATAACTAGTTTGATAGGACAATAACGTGGACGATTACCTCGGTTTGTTTGAGTATGCGGTCGAGTGTTTTGAGATTGCTGAAATTTGTCGCATCTACTTTGCGCATATAGATGTTACTTGCTTTCCAACTTGTATTCTAAATGTATGTCAATATGTGATAACAAGTAAAGATGCAACACCGTTTGGGTAAATCAAATTTTACCTTGTCATATTTTTTAAGTATTTTTTCGAATCCTAACCTATTCAGTTGCTGTTGATCGAATAAAGCAATGTATTATTAAATTACAACTATTAAAAAAAAAAGAAGCTTTTCTCGCAAGCCATTTCCCCCGAACATAAATACTCACAGCATATTTCTTAAGCATTTGTATGCTTCGGTAGAATTCCATCACTCCCATCTTGATTCGTTTCTTCGCTATGCCATAACTCATCGGTACTGGTTTTTTTTGACCGTCAGCAGTGATAACTTGAACTGTGCGAGCTTGTTCCATGCCGGATTGTTGACCGTGGGGAGGAGGATAATAATCATAATTATCAAGGTTTAGATGCTTTAGAATGTTCATCGGCTTGAATGTGTCCGGTTTCTTGCCCTTTAAAATGTAGATAACAATAACGCTGATGTTAAATCAGGTAGCGTTCATATGTATTTTATGAGCATAAATTGGCGAAACAAACGAATTAATTTTTCTAATCAGATTTGTCTCTGTAAATTTGGTGCCGCGCATTCATTATGCTCAAAATTCGGCACACCGTGTAGTACGCTGCTAAATATAGAATACTGCATATGCTATCACGTGGAGTATCAACTTACGGTTAATTTGCCTTTCTTACGTTCTTGCTTTAATAGTCTGTGTGCTTTTTTTAACTCTTTCAGTTTTTCACTAGCATAATCTTCGCGACCTATAAAAATATAATAATACAAATGTGGGTATGTGCAATATTTGTTTCTCGTACAGCACACAGAACTGTTGATCAAAATATAGACATTTACTTCCGTAAAATTCCCATATCTTCTGTAATTCTTTATCCAATTGCGAGAAAAACTTTTGCTCACTTTCATTCAACATTGGTATTAGCTCTTCCATTGTCATATCATCCTGTATAGAACTCTGACCTAGTGAAATATACCATCTCTTGTTAATTGTAATCCGCAATCTTAAAAACAGTTAAAGCAGTTCTCTGGGTCTCTTACAAAATGATGGGGCATTAGACCTGATATCCGTTTTGCTAGACCGCCTTGACAGTTTAGCAAAGAAAGGTCCTGCCACGTCACTCATACTCTTCAAGCTGAACCTTCTTCCATGCGTTAGTCTATCGCGTATCGTTGCATTTAGATCAATATCTGGACCAAGCGAGGTAGGGAATTCAGGTTCGGCATCCTTATGATATTCTTTATCAGCGAATTTGTATGATTGAATTACTTCTTTTATAATGCGTTTAAGTTCATTATAGTCGATGTACATCTTCTTCCACTCGGGAACTGCTTCCTGAGCGAGTACTTTTGCGAACTTCATAGTTCTAATTGCACAAACGATAGAAGATGACCGAGTGTCGCTACGAGTTGGGTGACCAAATATTTATTTAATGGGAATAGTGGAAGGGAGAATTGTTGAATTGAAGATTTATAAGCTCATCATGTAGTATATAAGTGTAAGTAATTTGGGTGGCATACTGACAGGGGATGTCAAATATTTGTCCTATGGTGAAATAATTGCCGATTGCATCGACACCATATATGAACAAGAATACATGATTTCATGTGCTATCAGATCTACAAACCAAAGATTGGCATCTTAAAATTCCACTCGCAAAAGAAGAGAAGTGTCACATGCCTGTGATGAGTGGAGGATTGGTGACATGAGAGGCACTCAAGTGAAAGCTACTGTTTCAAACCTACCCCGCCTCCGATAAGATGTAACGACTGTTTTTGGCTTCATATTAATATAGGCAAAATAAAGTTATGTTCCATACTCCCCGATCCGATCGGTGAACGAGTCAAATTCGAATGTTTGACGAGCGAATAATATTTTATTTGTAGATCGTACTTTTTAAAATTAAAAATGTATATTAATATCATTCGGTGCGTCCTTGATCATCAATAAAGACCTGCTACAAAGATTAGCTGTAATAGGCCAGCCACACGCTCTTCAACGATAACAAATTGATTGTGTTTTGTATGAATGCAATAGCAATATTCCCGTAACTCATAAAAAAATCCGAAAATTATGAACGCTTGCTCCACTTGTCGACCTATGCCATTTATTTCGTGCTATTTCTTTGACTTTTAATGCTATCCCGAGCTCTCTCGATTTCAATGTTCAGGGCATATACCCATTCTTCGCATTCCGCCCGATTCTTCGCTCTAAAGATCCATCTTTTACCAAAAGAATCCAATTTGGCTTTCTTTTTCAACGAGACAGACGAACGCCCTTTTCCAAAATAATATCTCTTTGTATTTTTCCAGATGATAAATGTGCAGTCATCTTCTTCATCAATGGAAAATGTTTGATCACTGTAGATACATGGCAGCTCAGAGCTACTATCAAGATCATTATCTATACTCCCAGAGTATGCATAACAATCATGTAACCTTATGATTCCTCTACGCTTATGGCGAGTGCAGGGAATAGCACGCCCTGATGTATTTCGACTATAAAGGTCGTAATACAAAAGATTATTCCAGGCAAGTATGAAATGGAATTTTTCAAAGGTATATCGAGAGTGAGACCGACAATAGAGGACACCCGATTTCTGTGCAAGTTTTGTAGATATTAATAGTGAAACGGGAGAAACATACCATAAGAAGCGTTTCATTTTTACTTACTGTTATGTCCCGACAACCATTCGGGACACACATGTTCCAAACATATGGGTTAGCAAAAGCGTGAATGTGCGCTACTTTATCATGGACATCCTCAGTCCAAAATCTACTATCATCTCCATCTCCATAACGTATGGACTGATTATTGGCCTTAGCAGTAAATATTCGGTCTTTCGTATCAGCCGCTCTCCGAGCTTGCCAATATTTCACAAGATCACAGAGACGTGATACCCACTCTTTGGTTGTATCTGATGAATGAGCCTAGCAGACAGAAAACGATTAATCGACATATTCAGACCAATGAATACAATTAAATTTTATAATTACCTCCAAAATAACGGCTAATCCATTCTTTAGCACCAACTGCATTATTTTTGAATTTATGTCAGATGACGGTTGTTCCTCTATTGGATTGGACAAATTACTACGGACACCTTGTGATAACTCAACATCTGCTACTTCTGTTAAATCAATGAAACCTAACGAATATTTGATGTGATGGATGCGTCTCTCACGATCACTTCTTTCATCCGATTGGCATCGAGGTTCGGTGGTTGCATTCATTATAGTGGTGACTGGAGAAGGCGGTTCCTTGACAAATTTTTGTTTTGTGTAGAAAAGAAAATTATCGTGACCAGTAAAATATAACCTTCTACCACGTTTATTCTTTCCTTTGCCATTTGTTAAGACCGTCAAAAAACCTTCAACCGCTGCTGGTTCCTGAGATAACAATGTTGAATGAAATGTTAAATGTGCGGCCAATTGCGATAAAAAATTAACCGTATCTTACATTCATTTTACTTCCATCTTTCAGCATTACGTCAATAGGATAATGCGCAATGTGTCGCAACTGTAGGTTATGTGTCTGATGCAATTCATTGGTCAATTTTTTAATAAAGAAAAATATTAAGTTTTGAATACAGATCAAATCCAAGCCAATTAACACACCTCTTCAATATATTGAGGACCAACTATAAAGCCCTTGCTATTTGTATCGCTTGAATTATTTGAACGAATCCACTCCAATCGATCGTATTTCTTCCAGCACAAGGCAACCTGATCACTTCTAAGCCATTCATCCAAAATCTCACCCCACTCTTGAACAACTCGTAACTGCTGCAATGCAGTGTTCTTAACCTTTTCTGCAGTCATTTCATACGCATCATCGTATTCATCCACAGGAATTCGCACATGTACATCCAGATCAGGAACAAAAACGTCGCACATAAGTGGCAATGGTTTTACACAACGTCGTTTGAAAAGACGGTGAAGTTCACGATACCATTCAAAATTATTCGTGTAGGTCCCACTACGAAGAAGAAAGATTTCATCGTCGTGCTGGCTGAGTCTTCTTAAGGCTATCGTATAATCTAAAGAGGAATACAATGACAAGCGCACGTCCTCCGAGAAATTAAATTCTTCTATTACAATACCCTTTAAACAGACAACCATTGGTCATTTTAATATCATTCTCATGTGAATAAGTCACAAACCGATACTTACTTGACCTATGCATATATTCAATTTTTCACGATAGAGAACCACCTTATATTCTTTCCATCCCATTGAGAATCTTGCAGTGCATCTCTTCGATCCCTCTTCGATCAATCCTTTACGAACGTGCTCAACCCTAACTAGCATACGACCCTTCTTTAATACTGTGTTTGATGTTACTGAACTAGAACCATGTACAACTGGTTCAGAGGAAATATCAGTTGGACGATGCTCAGCAAGTGGGAAGTTGGTGGTTGAGGCAATAGGAGCAGTTGGCAATGACGGGGAGACAACACGATCTCTAAAATGATTGGCATAAGTAAATTTCCAAGATCAACATCATCGAAAATCGCTGGTTGTAAGCTTGAATACCTTTCTTGTAAAGTGCCAGTGTCAGGTAGAGATAAAGGAAAACCCAAATCATCATTAGGTGAGGTTTGTTTCCAATGAGGTGGCGTGATTGGAAATGATTGAATGTCTTCATTGGGAGTGGTAAATGTTTCAGAATTACTCTGATATTGTGTAAGGGAGTCGGTGATTGGTTTAAAATCACTAACAAGATGTTCGTTATAACCATACCATACGAGTGAGATAAATATCAATCTTGTAATGCTTTATTAGGTTTACAGTTCTACTATATTCAATGTAATCGTGAATGGAATACCTCGACGATCGTCGTTCAGCGAATTCAAAGACGTCAAGATTAGACGTATCAGCCACCTCACAATCTGCTCTGTAGCTTAACCGTTTTGAAAAGTGATTATGCCGCCATCGCCCAAGAGGCAGCCTAGTTTTCTTGACATTTTCCCAATTAGCCGAGGTTGGTCCGATAAACATTCTACATGCTGTAGGACGAATTGATGCCGGCACTGGTAGAGATTCATTAGGCATCTTGAGTAATTATGTATGCAAGGTAAGGAAGGACTATGATCGGAACCGGTGCAAACCAACTGGGATTTCGGTTGAAGCTCAATAATAATAATAATGATGCATTTATGACATAAAGCGAGACAATTAGTATTAGTATGTTACCTGCATTTTCACACGCACTTTATATCTAGATCATGTGACTACCATTAACTTTATCTGTCTTACTTAACCCCTTAATAAACAAAAGTCGATGTTCTGCTATTGGAAGAAGTGATGCTATAGAGTATAATTTATATGGTATCGATAGAAGCGGCTGAGATCGGGTTCTTCAAAGACGCGTCGAGTTTTACATGCAGGAACGGCAAGTATCTATTGCTTGCGAGAGGCAGATGATATAACCGTAGATAGCGGATGCTGCAGCGTCAGGCCAAACGGGAAGAATGGCTCAAACTACTAGTTCATTGGTGAATAGTTTAACAAGATGCAAGCGAGAGCTGTATTTGGATAATAGGAAGTATAAGCGAGCTTTCCTTCAAGAAATAGCTACAATGCGGGATGTATTTAGTATACGAGAATGTATTCATAAATTAAGCCTGCGTTCACATAACCTCATTTAGTAAGTTTGTTATTGATGCTAGTGGATGGTAGAGTTTCATTGTTTTAATATCGGTTTAGATATTGTTGTATACTTTTGGTAGGATCCTTTTATTTCGGTAGAGGTCAGTAAATTTTTACCTGCATTTAAATAACAAATAATAATTATACGTAGTTAGTCATCCCACAAAGAGTCGATTATTATTATTGTCGGCTAAGTTGATCAGTACTAAATATTTATTGTAATTATTACTATTACATTATATCATTATCATTATTGCGGCTCTTTGGTTTTCAAACGCATTGTTATTATTATTTGTTAATTATCAGTTATTATTATAGTTATTGCTGTAAACTCGGATGATGTGTTAATTCACATGACCTATCAAAAACATTGTAGGTCTTCACGTGGCCGTTTGTTGCGTTTGTTGTCAACTGAAGACAGGTTATGGATTACGTGAAGCCTTCTTGTCAAACTGACCGGCAACCAATATGACGGTCAACCTCATCACAACTATTGAGTTATATGGGGAAATTGTCAAGCGCTTCCCCTTCCGTCTCGACATTGTTGCATGGCTGGTTGCAGCCCTACGCGATAGTAGACTTTGGGGAGCATCCCGTGACGAAGAAGTTCTGGTTCTTTCTGATTACGTTGGAGCTTATATATACAATCTGGCTGCTGGAATAGTGCCGTGTAAAAATTGGAGACACTTATTTGAGCTTCATCTTGCTTCTGGTAATATTTATGCTGCGAGAGGAGATGCAACTGCTGCATACAGAGAATATAACAGGGCTTTTCGAGCTGCGTTTGGTGGTGATGTCACTGAACTCGTAGCAGTAATCAACAGGGGAAATATGGGTGCAGTCAAGATACTATGCGCACCGTCCGAGTTGTATCAATATAGTGTCGTGCTTTACGAAGCAATAGACGGACAGTTATTTGGAGAAGCTGTAAACAGCGAGAGTCTCCTGCTAGTCGATAGCTTGCTTGCTAGTTTTTTGGGCTTGCTTGTGAAGCATTGGACTATTCTTAAAGATGAGGTGGAAAAGACTGGCGATGGAGTAAACAGGGCTTTCTTACCTTACCTCGTATATACACGCTTAGTGTTACTTTATGAACAAGGCTTGCCAGCATACGATCCAGTGGTCATTCGAGAAATTGCTTTGCATTTGGCCCGTGTGCTAGCGGACACATACGGCGGACAAGAAGAGCCGATAGTCTTTGGAGATAGGCAGATTCGAATCATGAATGGTGTGCAAGTCGGCATCGAGTATATCCGATGGCTTTGCAAGTTTGTTGATAATGAAGACTCGGCCGTAACAACAGGAAAATTCTTGCGAAATATGAGTGTAGGCGACGCAAAAATATATTTTGAAGAGCTACACGCTCTTATTCCGACCAATAAAGTTATTGAACAAGAGCTGGCAAACACATATTCTGCGTTGGCTGCATTCAAGTCCGAAAACGACGAGTTTCATGAAGCTGTTCAGTTATGTGAAGCTTCAATAAGAATGTGCCCCGACTTGCCATGCTTTCTTCTTCAGTTCTATAACATCAAGTATACACACTGTGACTGGAACAATCTTGGCGGAAATGGCGCCCAGTACTTTGTAGATGAGAATGGTCGCCTCAAATCTTCTGGTAGCTGTTATGAGGGTCTAGTCGAAAGAGTCGTTTCTGAATTCGAGAAGTCTATAGCCAACGGACAGAATTACGGTAAAGGCATTCTCAAAGCAGTCGGTGGTCCAAAAAAGTTTGTCGAAGACGTTACAAAGTGTCTGCATCCCGAAGATCCGCTTCGAATCGAATTAAAAAATAAGGCAGATCATTGGGAAAAGATAAAAAAAATACCGCTGGCAAACGAAGGTGGATGGGTTATTCGAGTAACCGAAAAAGTTACTCGTGCATTGCAAAGAAAGTGGTATTACGACAGTTACGGTCGACAGTACAATGACATTTTCGGCAGAGTAAAAAGAATTCGAACTGGTACCGAAGAAGAGAAATATAAACGACCCACTCTTCCACCCATGCTTGAACGACCAGAGCCTACTCCCTTGGATCCGTTTACGGCGTTTAATGTTCCAATGACGGCCAGACAAGTGCGTTTATGTGCACATCGATACGCTCTTGCGATATCGTATGATGCATTAAAAGCAGAATGCATACCGAAAACAGTAATACCACCACCCCCTCCCCCAGCACCACGATTGAAAATTGGTTACGTTAGCTCGGATTTGCACGGAAGACATCCGATGGCTCATTTAGTATCAAACATGTTTGGAATGCACGAACGATTGCAATTTGAAGTGTTTGTGTACGCAACATGTCCTAATGATGGATCGAGATTTAGGAATAACATTGAAACTCAACTAGAAGCTGGGCACGTAAAGGATGTTATGTCACTTCCAATGGAGGAACTTGTTCAAGTTATTCACAAAGACGGTATACATATTCTGGTCAATCTCAATGGGCATACAGCTGGAGATCGAAATCATCTGTTTTCTGCTCGAGTGGCTCCTATCCAGATACAACATATGGGCTTCTGTGGTAGTTGTGGAGGAGACTGGATCGACTATTTCATATCGGATAACCACATAACGCCAGCAAATGCCATTGCATCGAACTTTAAGAGTGTAAACTCTAGACCTGGTGACATTCTTGACTCGCCTGATCCGGAAGAAGCTGACAACGACTGGTGTATATATGAAAAAGTAATCTTAATGCCAAATACTTATTTTGCTACTGATTATAGACAATCGTTCAACGATACGGAAGAAATACCACAAAAAGTTCGCGAGGATCCTGAGCAGTTATGGTTGTACGAGCAAGATAGAAGATGGGATTTGCGGAAGAAGTTATTTCCTAATATAGCCGACGACAGTATAATTCTTGCGACATTTAATCAATTGTACAAACTAGACCCCTGTACATTCAGAATCTGGTGCAATATCTTGCAAAGGTCAGAGAACGCTTACTTATGGGTACTCGAGTACCCACGAGCAGGGGCACTGAAATTAATAGAATATGCTAGAATATGGTGTAGTGAATCTGTTGCCAAGAGGATTCTTACCACCGAGAAAGCACCGAAAGACGAACACGTATACCGCACTAGGATTGCAGATTTGTTGCTTGATATGCCAAAGGTCAATGCTCACACAACTGCTGCAGATACACTTTGGTCGGGTACTCCTATTCTTACTTGTTCAGGCGAAGTTCAAAAGACTGCTTCACGGGTAGCACATAGTATTGCTAGTGCAACTGGTGTGAAAGGGATGACAGTGACGAACATGAAAGAATATGAAGAACGCGCCGTTCAACTCGTCAGATCTGTCAAGTACAAATATAGAGAATATTCCACCAAGGATATCCCTAAGAGATGGCATCGAGTTGGAGAGGGTGAATTGATAGAAATGAGAAAGAAACTTTTCTTGGGTAGAGAAAAAAGTGCATTATTTGATACTCCTAGATACGTTAAGGATATGGAGAAAGGGTTTCTCATTGCTTGGCGCCAGTGGATTAGCGGGCAAGAGAAAAACATTATTATAAAGAAAGATTGATAATGAACGACTAGTTAGTTTTCTGTAAATTTAATTCCCTTTTCTTTTTTGTAATTTAGTTTTTGTTTTTGTTTTTTTTTTTTTGACTATTTTTTCTTCTGATAGATTATTAACTTGAATATAGTTAGCGAAAAAGATTTAGTTTGGTGTAAGGTGTATGAAATTATGGATAATATTAATAACTATATGAGATTGATTATGTATATTGAGTACGTTAGTTAAAGAGTAACACATTGAAAGAGAGCAAAATGGGGTTTATTGGTGTTGGAGTGTATGACCGAATATATAGGGTTGCTTTATCATTTATCTCAGATGAGTTACTAATGCTGTCATCTCTCTTTATCTAGATATAAAGAAGTCGTTGGAGATCTCCCGGCGATTGATCGACTACTAACATGTTTTAAGTTTCGTTTACTTTGCTTTTTTAATGTCTGCTACTTGGTTGTCTGTATTTCGTATATCGTCTCACCTCTGTGTTCTCGCGTGATGAATAGATGTCGCATGTGAGTATGGAAAGAACAATGAAGTTGGGGGTAGCATGACTTTTCTTGTGCGGTTATCGTTCGATAGTATAAAAAAAAAGCCCTATATAGTAATAGCAAGACCAAGTCTACGTTTTGCAATCGATATTGCTCTTCTGCGCAATTATGTACTAAATTCACTCTTATATTAACAGATTCTTGTACCAAAGATAAGCAAATCTCCTCCTTAAGAGTGACAGATTCGTTCTTGGGTACTCGAGATCTGAATATAAGGTGTTAGTTTGTATCATAGTTTACAGAAAACGCTTATGCTTTAACATACAGGCTTTTTCCAGGCCTTACAAATGGACTGATTAATAACTCGTTTCTATCACTATCGGTAAAAATAAGCAATTAGGAAATTTGGCAGACGTTTCTACCGGGCTTGTAATCCATGAACTTCAGCATAATTCGCGAGAGAAATTTTTTCAATTTGAGATAATTGTCATTCGCAAGCTGGACAATAAAGTCATACTCGATTACGGTCTCCAAATTTACGTTCTTGAAGTTTATATAAACGCCCAATTTATTCAATGACTCGTGTTTAGCTGGGATTAAGCAAATCTTATTATTATTGCTCAAGTCGTTGAATGTATTCGGCGCCTCTTTTAAGGAATTCGTAGTAATTTATCGAATGGATATTGTTGATACCTAATTAACACCTAATTAACACCTTAACAAATACACGCTTAATTAGCTGGCCCTCATAAGCGCGTTTCGAGTTGCATCGGCTGTGTTGTCACTATTATTTATTTATATTTTATGGAACTTTATTTGTATACAATAATAATAGGTTTACATGTTCATACTATTACGTATTACTGCGTCAACAATTTTTTTACCTCATCCTGACAAGCATATAACACATTTAGATTGACTAATGCCAAATCATTAGTCATCATATTAATGATCAATACATAATGACATGTATCCAGAACCGACCAAGTTTTTGTTTTTTCTAGACAAAAATTGTTAAACATTTAGTACGTTTAATCCAGGCCAAGGGCGAAATGCAAAATATTTGGCCATTAAAATTGTGAAGAGCAATTCGTCCGGTCACATGCTTTCACGCATTACACACTGGCTTTACACACAACTCAACAGTTTACGTCCGCGGGAGTCCACCGTGGCCAATCTGGTTCGTCTTTCAAGAGAGCTTCCCTTCATTACCCACTGGACATTGGTAATATCTTTGAACTTATCTCGGTGGAGACCTAAACGAGCGGTCATTTTTAGATATAATCGTATAATATTAAGAACGTTACGCTGTAACTCGAAGAAGTTCAGCATGCCGAAGCTATTAACACGAAACTTACCTTGTAAACAAGGTATGCTGTCCCAGTAAATGTAGTGCCTAGTTATTCTTTCTAACTGACCGTATCGGCCGGAATTGCGAATTGCTAACTGATCGTATCGGCCAGAATTGCGAATTGGCACTCTTTGGTAGAGTGCAGTGATATCGATGCCGCGCGTCACAACTTATTGGAGATTATAGTGAACGCCGGTTGAATATTTCCAATCATACCGTAAGAGTTATTCCATTATTCTTCGACCAAAGAAGAGGTGCAGAACCTGCTCAAATTTCGGGTTGTTTATATCTAAATTGCTACTGCGGAATAGCTATTAATCACTGTGTTCGATTTATTTAGAAATACGATGTAGATCATTTCGCAATTCGTACAACGCCAAGTCCGAATTATTTATTGGATTATAAATACTGCGGTAGTTAGAAATCAGTTATAAAAACGACCTTTGTTCCAAGCTGAAAGCTTAGCTTTTTGCTCATAAGTTCATGCTTGAAGAATTCATGTCTATCAAATGAGTTTATAACTCTTGTTGTGAAATAAATATCTAATTACCGATAAAATGAAATCCAAAACACCTAGCGCGAGATCGGTGTCCGCGATTTCCGCGAAATTCCAATTCCGCAGTACATCAAAATCGGCAAGAATCAGTGCAGTCGAAAAGACGCTTATTGTCCGGATTTGGGCAGTATTCTGGATTAGGTTGTCCCGGTCGAAAATTCTGGACAGACACAAACTATCCCCATTTATCCAAAAATCTGGACAGTTTAGTGAAACGATAATTAGTCATAAATACGAGTCGTAGCTAAAAATCATCCGCAGTTCATATCTTCAGTAAGACGTTGCTATTAGGATAGTAATAAAAATTTGATTCAAATATAATTGTTATTATTTCGTTTATTCCCTGATAAAAGATACTTGCATAATCTCAATTACAATTAAATGTTTGCTTTTTAATTATGGTTGAAGTTTACAATTTTTGCATTAAAAAGCTTCTAATACTAATAGAACAGCCAATGTTAATGATATGGTCGAGGTGATAATCAAGGAAAATGACATTTTCACTGCATTATTTGTATTGTCATTAGCAAGAACTCCCTAGTATTGCAAAAAGTACATATAGTGAACTCTCCATAAATGCAACCCCCATAATAATAAGCAAGCAACTCATGAAGAATTGGTGGAAACTGCATTTATAGAGCGTTTACTGCACCAACACTTACTCAAATAAATAGATAAGCAAACCTATATAATCCGAGAGAAGGGCAACCTGCATTTATCTAATAGTCGTAATTAATTGGTTTAACTTATCCATTCTTATTCTCCCCTCATTATAATCAATGAATATTTTCTTGTAATCATGCATGTGGCCAATACACAAAATGCGGCATTTTTTTAAGTAATTTTCAATGCTTGGCTTCTTCGTTTAGTCTCTTAATTTTAACTAAGGCCATACTAGTCATGTCAAAATACCTAACAAATATGCTTTATGTTAAACAATCTTAAACTAAAATGTGGTGGAATAAACGGTAGCACTGCTACATAATTCTATAAAACTTTTTTTTTTGTGCACCAGTTCAGTGCCTTAGAGGTGATACTTGCTATTTCTATTTCCTGATGTCGCACCCTTAATTCTAAATTCGTAATAGTGACCAACAATGCTATTCACGGTTTTTGAATTCAAGATTGTTTGGTACATAATGAAACTCGATAAGTCGGACATTCGATAAGTCGGAAACTCAATAGTCGGAAACTCAATAAGTTGGACAAGATCTCTCTGCCCTTTTTATTAAAACCCTTTCGATAAGTCGGATAACCATGCCAGCCAGTCGTGTTTCACTATGTAACACCCGTTCCTTAAATAATAAATTATTTAATTTAAAGAAGCAAATTTTCAAGCATTCGACTTTGAGAGGTTATTTTGCTAAGAATTGTCATTATCTTACAGTTTATTACAAAAATTTGCGCGGAAAAATTCTTTATCATAGAATGACGTCTTATTTTATTTTGTGGTATACTAATACTGCTGTAAACATTCAAGTATGTACTATTCAATAAACTTTATGCTTACTAATTGTACGGAATTAACAGATTTGGGCTCATTATATTCGACTTAATTTGTAACTAATCAAACTTTCAGCAAGGCTTAGTTTAGTACTTTCTAACGTTTTTACCTCTGCATCCGTGATAAGGGTTTTGCTTTGTGGAGATAAAATCGACTCTTAATATTAAGCGCATGACGATAAGATGACCAGTGTTAGAGAAGTCATTTGGGTTTGATTATGTTACTGAATTAGTATAGTCATGAATTGGTATAGTCTAGTTTTTCCTTCCTCCCCAGAATTACTAATAATTACTTCCTGTATTTTCAAAATTTGACTGTATTTTCTAACCAGAGGATTACACATACAAATTCGTTTGGATTATAATAGCTGCATCGATTTGCTTTAATCTATATAATTATAATAACTTATATAATTAAAACTACTAATACAATTAACACCGTGTTATGTTTCTGAAACTTTTCAGTATTTCCGCTTTTGGACATTATTATGTATCGGTATGTATGTTCCCTTTATGAATTTTTGATGTCCTAATTTTAGTTCGGTATTGTCCAATTTGTACACTTACTTCTTTTTATTACAATTATTCTTCTTCTAATTATGTTCCAAGTTCGGTTATTGAAACTTTTAACATTGATTTTTGAACTGTTAGTGTAATACTTACAAGATGAGATTGATTCTGTTTATCGCACTATCGAACAATTCTATTGTTACGTGGGGGTGCTGAAAAGTTTGTCGCCAGGGTTGGATTTCAACAATCAGCTAACTTATGTAAAAATCGAGTTGATCAATCGTTTCGCAACGTTTCGAGGAATGAATGAAAAAAAAAAAGATCACGAAATTTATTTCGCATTATCAAAACAACTGGACAAAATAGGCCATAAACGAGAACGATAATACATCTAGGGAATGAACTCGGGTTCGCAACAAATTGGCCAATGCAGAAGGGAAACAAGCACTATCTCTTCGCACAGTTTAAAGCTGGATTCATACATTCAAGGGATAGATATGAAGGCATTCTTGACTTGCAAAGCAGTGACGTCAGAAAAATTCGACAATTTCATAAAAATCTGACCCTAATATTACTACCACAGAAATGGCTAGTCAGGTAGGTATTTCCCCTGAAAGCTTTATGCAAATAGTATACTGTCAGAAGTATTTTCAAACATGAAAAAAAAAAATTGTCATAATTCACTATGACATGTAACACCGCATAAGTCAGCAATCGTAACTGAATATCCTCACAAGTAACAGATAACATTTCTTCCCAATTTTCCATATAATCCAGATCCTTCTTGATTTTTTCTTATTCCTTCAAAACTGAAGGAAAAAAAGGTTTAATAGTGTTGAAAATTTGGCAAGGGCTGTTTAGCCAATTGTTGACACCATCCCAAAAGCTGACTACGAGAAGTCCTTCTAGAGTTGGCAGAATCGCTTGTAACATTGCAGAGATGTTAACGGAGACTACTTTGTGGAAATCAAATAGTTTTTTGAACAATTGTATTTAGAATCATCAAAATAAAGAATTGATGACAAAACTTTTCAGCCCCACGTAATCACCCACGTACAAATACAGAAAATATAGACAGCCTTCCAGATGGGAGAAATGTGGGAGAAATTAAGTTACTTCCAAGTATTGGCGGGCTTAAACTAGTACTAGCGTTTTCCGATAAAATATGATTGTCGACGTGCAATTAGATGTTTCCGAGAAATATAGCTACGAACTATCAGGCGCCATAACATTACCGCCTACAAAGATCAGGGATAAAAAGAAAGGCCTCAAGTCATAAAAAAAGCCCATTAGTAATTTGGCTCAAAATGCATGCCGATGTATAACTTCATAAATATAAAGATACGAACTAGGAATGAATAACCGAATAATGAGAACCTTGTTCATCGTTCTAGACTGATTCTTGACCGGACTTTTATTACTTCAAATGTTATTATTCATATGAAGAAATCCACGATTTTTAAATGACAGAACTATTCACGTGAAACTTTTGACTCAAAGTTGCACAAAATACAAAAACTCCCCATTTATTATCATTCTATTTCTGCTTAAACGCAAAAATTCGCCGTTTTGTAGACTACCAAGTAATTGGCACGGATATTTAGTGTAATTCTAATACCAATAAAAGAAGGAAAATGACAAGAAAAATACAGTTGTCGATGAGACAAACAAGGAGCATGTTGTTGAATTCGTGTTACAAATATTACAAATGGAGCCATTATTAGAATATCATAAATGTCAATTGCAACGTCCATCGGCTAATCGATATTAAGCATATAATGGTTGATCAACGTGATTGAGCTTTTTCGAAAGACGTCGGTCGACCACGCATTTTCCTTTTCAGGGCACAGTCACCGATACATTGTGATAACTCTTCAAGACCGCCGACGTCGAAGTAATAAATAATCCGCTCCCAACTTTCAAATTTCATCTATACATTTACAACGTAGTCTTAATACAATATAACAAATAGTAAATGATTCATTGATCATAATGAGTACTGAGACAGCAAGCACAAGTTCCGAGCGATTCTCTGCTCCAAAGCGAGGTTTAAAAATTAGAAAACGCTGGGAAGATAATTCATACTGGGAAAGAGTAAAGTGAGTCATAAAAAAAGAACTTATATATGTGTATAGTATGTAGCTATCGGAAATGAAACTAAATGTTTGAAATGTGATCCTTTCTTTACAACAGGAAAGGACCTGTATCCACGGCGCTATATTTATGTAAGTGTAATAAACGATCCAAACATCATGTCTGTTTCTCGTATTGGGTGAATTATCAATTTAAAAACATGCAACTTACTTCTCCTAAACAACAGCTCTGTTATATCCCAAAGTCCTTTTCAATCACAAAGTACGTAAAACCCCGCTTAATTCTGGCTGGACATCATACCAAGAGGCGGCAATTCGTACATTTAAATGGTCGTCGGATTCACCATTAGCTGTCTCCAGGCGCGCTGCCAACTTTATAGAAGCGATTGGAAAGTCTAGATGCTCTGAGCCATTGACTGCGGTGACTGATGTGCCTGGCGTGCAAGGTCACTGGATAGGCCCAGAGACTTGGAATGGTCGAGAGGCCGAGGCCATTATTTTCTACCTTCACGGTAAACTTAAGTGCATCTTGGTGGGGGGAAGCATTCACACTTTAAGTAGACTAGTTGGAATATGATTACCCAATCCTGAAATTATTATTAGGTAACTAAAATAAGTTTATGCGTATTCTTTGTTTCTTCTTTCTTTCAGGAGGAGGCTACGTGACTTTTTCGTCGCTTTGCTCATTGCAGCCATTATGCTATTTGTTAAAAACATTAAGGAAAAAACACAACAAACACGTCCGCATATTATCACTAGACTACCCACTGGCACCGGAAAATCCCTATCCACATGCTATCACTTGCGCAGAGAACGCATATCGATGGCTGGTAACTGAAAGTGGTGTGGCTGGTAACCAAAATGTCATCATTTGTGAGTATATATGAAAAAAATGTTACTACAAAAAGCATCTCGATTATCTCTCTCTAATTACTATTGTCATGCTTCAGGTGGGGACTCTGCCGGAGGCGGTCTTTCATTGAGTCTACTTCAAAGCCTATACAAAGACCACGGTGGTCGCCGGAAAAACTCAATTGACGCCCAAAAGATGCCAATGCCTCTCGGTGCCATACTAATATCTCCATGGGTTGAACTAAAATGTGATGCCTTATCATATACCACAAATGCAAAATATGACCTTTTACCAGTACATTTCTGCCCGTTCGCCGCCGAATATTACATCTATGGACACAAACGATCTCAACTTTTTCAATCAAAATTGAAAAATAAAGACGATGATAAGAAAGTCGATGCTAACAGAGAAGAATCATTTAATTCCAGCCGAAAAAATACTAAAAATAAATATGCCAATCCATACAAAAATCCAATGATAGCTTCGAAATATGCACCTCTTGAGCTATTAGCAAAGTTTCCGCCACTGCTAATCAGCTATGGAGGAAAAGAAATATTTAAAGACGATATTGAAGAATTCGTGCAGAAGTGTGTGGAAGCAAAAAAATTGAAACGAGGAAAAAGTTCCGAGCCTTTATTAAAATCTGGCGAAAAAAAGAACGACTATTTGCAATTTGAACCACCCTCTAGCGAGACCTTCCATCCTGAAGTACAGATTGAATATAACCCTGAAATGGTTCATATGTGAGTAGCAGCCGATTGGAGAGTATGCTATACGTCAAATTCTTCTTACCCTATCTCATTATTATATCGCTTTTCTGTTTTCTTTCGTTCAATAGCTACCCGTTCTTGTTAGATTTTCTCGGAGAGCACAGCCGCGAAGCACTCAAACGTTTCGCCGGATTCATAACAGCAAGGCTTGACTATTCCAAACATAGACCATTGATTCCTTTAAATTTGCCATTGGTATCTGTTGAAACACCATATTTAATGGAATAAGACGTAAAAGTCTGCGGATTTTACAGATCAAAATGATGCCAATATAGTGTTTTCGAGTTCGAGAAAAATTAATTAGAAAGCTACGAGTCATTATAGAAAAAATATTGTCGCCTAATAAAAATCTTATTATACGCGTTATTAATGGGTGGTCGGGTTTTTAAATCAATTATAATTACAAATATTATTATCAAGCTTAATTTATTATCTTTATAATTTGTTTTTAAATTAACAATTCAATTTTCGACACTATTTAATATTAGCGCACACGGAGCTGGACTTCGACTTAATTGTAATAATAGTAATAATTAATAAATAAATAAATATAACTTGCGAAACGACAATTATTCTAATAATCAATGGTCTTTGTTTTTATCTTGGATTTCTTACAAGTCGGCTAAGATCAGAATGCACTCTGGGGAAGCTCGTCAAATCACCAATTTGTTGTACAACGATCAACCTGAAAAGAAGGGTATGAAGTCATCTTCACTGATTACTCGCCCGAACCTTTCGGAATCTATATTTTCAGTCACGGAGAGAAATTCGTCCAGATTCATTGTATTCCCTTTGTACAAGAGGAACCGATTTTACAACAAAATACTTTATAAAATGTACATCTTTATCCAAGGATAGTAAAATAAATTATATTGCATTCTTACCATCAGTTGATATAGGCGGATAAGGTGGTGGTGGAGCCATCCATGACCCATCTTCTTTCAACTTGTTGCAGAGATAAGTAGATCATCAACATGTGTGCATGCAGAAATCACACAACAGGGATTATCGAAAATTACCAACCATATGGCTGCGATCTGAAGCAAAGACCTCGAGATATGTCTTTGCGGGTATTAACCTGTATTTACTTTGTAAAAGCAAACGTTATGAATTGGTGAAATCGCACATGTTATTTTCAACCAGCAGATAAACTGATACCGTTGCAATTCTCGTTGGGGAAAGCGCGCTAATGCTGAACGGCGATAAGTCCCAAATTCGCACGGAAAGGGAAGAAACGTATCCAGGTCATAAACCCAAGATCTTTGCATAATAACAAGTCAGATAATTCATTCAGTTCTTAGTGTAAACAAATTTTTTCCATACGAACATGTAAACTTTATACATTTCAACCTTTTTGTTTGCCCATTCTCAGTTTCGGTGTACAAGAGAATTACATGGTAATCCTAACAATTAACGAGGTTCTTTAGTTTAAACATGTTACTTATTCCAATCACCAACGGAGGACTAATTGGCATACCCAGCAGACAAAGCCTTCCGCATTTAGCCCAGCACGCTGTCTGAGTAAAGGAATCTAATAATCGAGCTGTGCCTCAGTCGAAATTTGCGAGAAGTTTTTTCTAATGGTGTTCAAAGTTGATCAACTGTGACTACTTGGAGCAATCAAATCCTACCGAACTCCACTCATTCGTAATAAAGACTGCGTAAACCTCACTTGCAGGCGGCGTAATTTCCGCCTTTGCGTCGTCTTCTAGTTGTGATTCATTTAGGGCAAGAAATTTACGGCATAAGTAGTAAACATTCTCTTCACAATAGTTGGCAGTATATGTGTGCTCGGATGTAAAGTATGGTGGCATGGCTATTAGGTAGTAGCCCAGGTGCGTATTGCAGAAAGGCTTCCCTGCCAGGAAATTTAAACACAATTCGATTATAGGGTTGTGTAACTATACTAGATTTGCAGAATGCAAAATACCGGCAATAATGGGCTCATTTTTGCTTCCTATTGTCCCTAATAATGCATTGTTGATGATGGCATGATTTATTTGACTGACCATTATAGAGATTATAGAGCCGAGGCCGGTCATGCGTTTCCTATTCTGGTTTCTTTAAAAGGTTTGCAGATCTTATTGGCAGATTTAATGGAACGCAAGTGACTGCGTATCGGTAGTGATATCTACTGTATCTACAGTGATATGTTACCAAACGCTTGGGTGGGAATGGTTGTTTAGAGAGACTCGAAAACAGTACAACTGACCGCTACCATGGAGTGTCAACAAAAGGGGCAGAATTAATCGACTTGGTGAATGAATGGGTGGGATCATGTGTATAATAATAGCATCATTATAATTAATAATTGAGATCATTTAGTTTGTACAGCGCTAATTGCGGAAAGGGGACGACAAGACCACAACATTATTATTCCATTGACTTCTAGTAGTTCTACGGGCTGAATTAGTATAGTGAGTGGAGATCTGACCATAACCGAGCATTTTTATATCTGTCGATGATGAACTTTTATTAGGAAACATATCTACATTGTCTGCGAACTCGTGCCAAATCGAGATTTCATATCTTATTCGACTTTCTATTGTGAGCCGTCATATATGAGCAAAGATGCAACTATGATCTATGCCAAATCTGGCTTAGAAATAACGATCCGTAAAGGAATTTTGTGGTCTGTGGTATTATCATAAAGGTTTAAAAACAAATATATTAAATCGAATAAAGAAATTACTGTCAGCTGCCCCAAAATGTAAAGGCTGCAACCCTTGACAACTTGTCAAACAATAAATTATAGAAAACCATAATAACAAATATTTTGATGTCAAAGACTGTTTGCTTGCAATTGCGGCAGATGAAGAAGAGCTGCAATCTCAAGAGGCTGGAGCTTACTTTTTAGAGTTAGTGACAGAATTTATTACAGAGGCTATTCCACAATTGATTTTGACTAGCAATCTTCACTAATTAGGCGATTAGTAAAAATTGCAATGGATTTATTCAATTCAAAAACAAAAGAGGAGTTGCGAGTACGACTCCTGCTAAAGGTTAGATTGAAATAAACAAAGCCGACTACAGTCAACCCTCTTTATAGTCACCCCCTCTATAAGCACATCATATAAAAATCTCTTTATAAGCACACCATGTTTGAGAACCACTTACTATTGAACTATAGGAAAACCCTTCTATATAGTCACAACCTCTTTATAAGCACATTTTCAACAAAAGTTGCATTGTTCCCGACAGCGTGACTATGAGAAGATTGACTGTACAGCCCCCTCCCATAAATGACTGAGTAACACAAAATTTCGTAAATTATATGTCGAATTCGCACGCATGTAA